>CAJQUW010015933.1:0-195882 GCA_907163375.1 Prostheceraeus crozeri | reverse complement strand
AGTATTACCCGGGTCGTCCTCAAATGTTAGTGGTGAAGATGAACAATTCACGGAATCTTCAACTCTTCCCAAATGGGACTGTACAGATTCTCGGCGCCCTTTGTCATTCATCGGCGCAGTCAATGCGCTTAGAGCTACAAAGACTACTACGTCGGATATGGAAGAGGGAGAGGTGTGTGATGTCGAATCTGACTGTGGACAATATGGTGATCTCTACTCAATTGAGTGACAGTCTATCATTTTTGAAGATTCGTACCAGCAGAGTTTTGTGTTATGAACCCGAACTTTTTCCTGCAGCTCTCATTAGTTGTTGGTTACCTGTGCATGTGGCAATCTTTCATAATAGTAAAGTGATCATTACTGGACTAAAATCTCATGTACAAGCAAATATGATCCTAGACTATCTCATTGAGTATGTACGTACCCAGCGGATTGTAAAGTAAAAAACAATTTTTCCAACATGATGTTTTTATTTCAAATCATGATAGAACTTACAAATCATTTTTTCATTAGAGGATGGATTACATGAAAAGTTTTGAATAACAGATGCAAATCGAGATACATGTAAACGTCTTAAGATGAAGTACAGTACAAAAGCACCACACGTTGATGAAAGTGGATGTTGTAGTATGCGTTCATTTCGCTGATATTGACGCGTATGTTTTCTCAACCACTGCTGTGTTGGTATATTTGGAGGTTGAGCAAGAGAGTCAAATAGTTCACCACGTCGGTCTTCTCCAATAAAGATCGCTTTCCAATGCTCACCGCCTAAATTCTGTGAATGAGTGTTTAGCACAATAAAGATGGGATAGTGATTTACTGCAGGTGGTAAGGTATCGAGTGAATAGACATTATCGAAAGCTTTCAACGTCGCTTCGTCTGCATTACGCTGCACTTTAGTCTTAATATCGTCAGCAGTCAGCCAACTCATTAACGATTATACTGAAGAATCACGTCACGATACTTTGTAATTTCAATATTTGAATCGAAGACTGCATAAATTAATACATTGATCGTCTCAGGTAGTGTTCTTTTGAACGTCAAATCCAAACGAATATTATGAGGCACGTTCGCTTGACGATAGGGTGCACTAATATCGCTGTCAGCAGTCAAATCAAATGCATAAATAGTATATCCACTCTTAAACTCTTTCATAGTGAGTCCGTTGGTGTCATCCGTATTGTAAAAGCCATAGACATCCATAAAATCAACATAACTGCGCATAAATTGATCCGAAGCAAAATCTGGTTTGTAAGGTGGACCAGGATGACTCACACCATTTACACGTAAAGCAATTTCACTTAACTGATTGTGTTTAAAATTGAAAGGATTCTTCTTTATATTACCATTGAATGCATCATTTTCAACCATTGCAACCATGAGGAGCTTCGGTGCTTCCGATGGAAAGAGGCCATCTTTCATGAAACTCTTTTGATCTTTCGGAATTGTAAAGGTGAGAAGCTTTGTATGCTGAACGGTGTAAATGGCATTTTGGCGGTTAAGACCTTCAGCATGCCCTCTAATGACACTTGGATTCGGTACTACTCGACGAATGTAAAGTGCAATATCCTCCACATGAATTCTAAAATTGTCAACTTTAGCAAATGCATTTAGCGCAAATTCAGGCTTATTCAATGTCAGCTTGAGTCGCATGCTGGTATTACACAGTAAAAACTTTGACTGTCTAAAGAAGTCTAAATTCAGCGGACCATATAGCTGACATACTCTACTATCTTTAATCATAGCAGATCGCTTTACAAAGCCACTGTTTGTTTCAGCATCAAATTTTCCTGCTTCATCTCTGTACCATCCCATGGCTTCCATATGACTTTTTTGTGCTGCTGGATGAAACTGTGATACATGATTGAAATATGATTTATAGGGATAATCGCTTTGACCACCTTCCACCTGCTGCTCTCCAATCGTTAGAGAAACATCGCGAAGTAATGTAGTCAATGGTAAATTGTTCAGTCCAACTTTATGTGTATCGTCAATAGCAGTTCCATCTGCTTGCTGAATTCTAAACCTCAAATCAAGCATCGCATAACTCAAATCTATGTAGTCGTCACTACCACCAGGAATAACAAATTCAATGGGGCCAGCATTCTCAGCTGTTCGAGGATGATAATCTACAATACTTGAACTAAGAATATCTGTCTGTATGGCTTGTTGATCGAATAAACAAAAACCGGAAGTTTTACACTCCATGATTAGAAGTTATAGCAGCGTCGTCGTTTAGCGCCTGATGAATGATTAGAGCCTCTGCGACGTTTGCGTGAATGCCTTTTGACTGAAGATCGCACCTTACCAGCTCCGCGATGTTTCCTCCTTCCTTTTTTCATTCGTTTAGGTGATTTCTTTCCTTGAGTAACACCAGCAAAGGTCTGCTTCAATGTTTTTAAACCGCGTTCCTTTCCACGATTCAACAAACTGCTCTTAAAACTTCTACCTCTGGAAAGATCACTAGCAACATCACCAGCAAAGCCAACGGCATTACTTAAAACATTTCGTTTTAAAGATCTACCGACATTGGATATGAGAGGTGCTACAACAGATTTCAGTGCACCAAGTATGCTACCTCCACGTTGGCGGCGAGCGCCGATGTAAATTTGTCCTCCACCACTTACATAGGAGGGTCGTGAATAAAATGAGGCAGTTGGATTCATAGCTCAAACCCTAAACATTGTTAGTTACAACTTTGCATGAATCACTGTCGATCACTTAGATGAAAGATGTCGGCACGACGCATCCAAGAGTTCATACTTGAAGGATAACCACTCCATTTAACAAGACACCATTCTTCACCTTGCCGTTTTTTACATCGAATGATTTTCTCTACCAAATATGTTTCACTTTCAGTGACTACCTCAATCTCATCGCGGTAAAAGCTACCCTCAATTTCTTCATTATCGTAATCTTTCAACTTCTAGGTGGTCGGAGAGTCTTTTTGATCAATCCTTGATACTGTAAATACCTCCTCTGTCCAATTCGGGAGGTACCCTTTAGCAAAAACACTTTTCACTTTTGAGATACGAACTTTGTCACCAATTTTCACATCAATTTTTACATGAGTGCGTTTACGCTTGAATGATTCGCGCACTTTATCTACATTGTCAGCATTTACATCTACTGCTCTGAGTCCAATAGAACGATGAACAGAGTGATTGTAAGCATGGAGTGTATCTTGTAGAACCTTTGTCCAATTTTGTGTCAAGTTGGCAGTAAAATGTCGCCACAAGCGATTTTTTAATGTGCGATTAAAACGTTCAACGAGTGCAGCTTTATAAGCGCTCTTTACACTAAACAACTCAATGTCATGCCTCTCAAATAATCTTCTCACATGCTGATTTTCAAACTCTTTTCCTTGATCACTCTGAATTCTTTTTGGAATGCGACCTTCTCGAAAAATTGTTTGGAATGCTTTTGCTACTCCTTTCCCTTCTTTAGTTTTTAAAGGTTGAGCCCACGCATAACGCGAGAAAATATCAATGACGGTTAAAATAAAATTATTACCCGAGTTATGTTTTGAAATGGAGGCAACATCGCACAAATCTGCTTGCCACTGTTCATCGATGTCATGAACAATATAATGGCGGGTGCGGCACTTCTTTTTCGCTTGTTTGTGGAGTGTATAGGTAGCCTGTCCCTTTAACCATCGTTTCACTTGTGATTGTGGAAGACCACTCGCTTTTGATAATTTCTTGATCGATGCAAATCCTGCTGGATGTTTTACATCATAATAGATTGACTTTAAACGCTCAGTCGATGACGACTGACTCTTTTTCCTCCTTCTCATCTTTTTGTTTTCTTGCCTTTCTACATTTACAACAACTGCAGCATTTAGCTTTAGCGGTTTTGCGATCGTGTTCACATTGCTTAGGGGTTTCATTGTGAGAGCTGGCGCAGCAAGTGCAAGTGACAACGACACTCACCTCCGGCGGTTCATTACATGGTAAGCAACACATCTGCTTCATATTAATAGTCTGAGAACATGTATTTCTTGGGAGGAGCTGTTTTACGTTTTCCTTTTACTAGTTTTAGTGGTGTCGTAGATCTACGTCGAGTTCTTCCTCTTGTTTGCTTAGTGAGTGTGGGAGGGGATGTAGAAGGTGACGTCTTAAACCAATTTGTTGGCATTTTCATCGTCTGAAGCATTGGAGTAGTAGCCACTGTTGAATCAAGTTCTTTCAATGTCTCATTATTCAAAGCAAATTTTGGCACATTATGCTTTTTCAATAGTTTAAGAAAGTATGTCCACCCAGGTGGAACATAGCCTTGACTACGCTTTCTACGTGTCGCATACTGAATCAAGTCTTCATAACGTGAAGCATCAATCACTTTATTTTCATCTGTAATGATTTCTCCTCTATCATTTACATTGAGATGGGGTTCAATACTATTGAAAAGAGATATGGCATGTGCACGAGATGCTAAAGGTGTAGCAGTCGACACAGAGTCACGCATCTTATTCTTCAAATTTTTCAATTGTTCAACAGTTTCCGATTGTAATAATACAGCACGATGTGGATCTTTGATGTGAACATTTTGCTGATAATCTAATTCTTTCCTATACATTTGATTTGCAAGAGGTTGCTTTACTTGTTGCATAGCAGTCAATTGTACATATTCATCCTGAGGAATAACAATCATGCGAGAATAAGAACTCATAGTTTGTAGATAATCATGGGAGTTTTCAAAATATCACTTCGAAATCTAAATTCTTCCGGACACTCTTGCGTAAAGTCAATGAATAAGTAACCGTATGGTTTTTCAGTAGCTGCTTGAAAAATTTCAATTAAGGCTTTTGATCCTCTTGGTGCAACTTGTCGCGCTAAAATTTCAAATTGACTTTTATCTCGCGGATTCTTGAAAATAGCATAATAGTGTGTATTCAGGTTTCGTGTACGAGCTTCTTTTCCATCAGGAAACAAATTTTCTGTGATATAGATGATAAAGCACCTTTTATGATGTGCTGCGCGAGTGAACATATCTGTAACATCTTTGGAATTCTTACTTTCTTTTAATAAATCATCCAATACAACAACATCATTAGACTGAAGTTTATCCACTGCAATAATTCCTTCATGTCGAATAAAGTTGCGACTTTGCAATTCCTGAAACAGCGACGGTTGATAAATACCATAACACCAAATCACTCGATTGATAGGTTCCCTAAACAACTCCCTTCTTTTATCCAATAAATTCAGCGTGAAAACAGTTTTACCTGCATGAGATGGACCTGATACAGTCAGAACTTTATCGCATTGAAGTCTAAAATCCATTTTAATACTTTGAGATTCAACATTTGCATAATTAACGCTTAGAGCCAAAGATATTACCCAATAGGTTACCCACGACAGGAGCTAACATCGGAAGTATTGCTGAAAGGAAGCCGCCCTTTTGTGTTAGAGTTTTCCTCTTTCTTTGAAGGGTGACTTTAGGATTGGAGATGAAACGCAATTTTGTAGCATATCGCTTAAGTAACTTTCGTTGTTTTGGTGCTAATTTCTTCGTCCTCAACTTTCTCACATGAGAAATAATTTCACAAATGAATTTATCGTTAGCATGTCGTATAGCATTGTATCGCTGATTTGCTTTCATTCGTCGGAGAGCTTGAATGGCTGAAGAAAACTTTGAAGACTTTTGACTTTTACGTTTCGTCATTTTACGTTTCGCCATTTTCCGTGTTAGTCTTTACTAAAACCTGTCTTCACCACATTTGCATAGGTACTAACTATTGCGGCATAAGTGACACTCGAAATGAGCAATATCACAGTGGTTACATTTGCAAAGTTGAATGCAATTACGTATGAAACAGCGTTGACAAAAAGCATGCTTACATCTCTTGAAGATGCGCTTTTCATTTCCATCCTTTCGTTTACATACATCGCAACACATAGTTTCACCATTACTGATGTCTATAGCAAGTCTTTTTGATGATATGAATTTGCTAGCCTTTTCTAAATAATAGACGCATGTACAGAAGGAATATACTTCGAGAGTGAGCAAACATAGCTCGAAAACCAGTTGTGCTACAATCAAGTACCACTGCATTTTCAATTTTTCTTTATGGAAAGTTGAATGTGAATATCTGAAATCGCTTCAATCACTAGACTGCTACCATGATGGTTAAATGCGTTAAGACGTTCAGCAATTTTTATCATATGTCTTTTAAAAAATTCTTCGGGGTGATCTACCACTTCCATTGAATAAGAAGTAAAATGGAAAGAGCGAGTTTCCACCTCTTCCTTTCCAAAATGACTAAACTTAATTTTCGCAACTAATCGCGCCATGACAATGCTATCAGAGAATGTATTCATTAACTCTAGAAATAGAGTGCTAGCATCATCGAGCACTGCTTCGATGTCAGTCTCATCTTTATGAAAATTTATCACATAATCTTGAACAGCTCCTTTTAAACTTTGTCTATAAAAATGTAAGGCTCCGCAGTCGTTTGAGAAAGACATGATCGCCCTTTATCTAACCCATCCATTGCATGAAAACAACAACTCTTTCCATAGTAACATTTATTGAATAACTGTAACAAGTATGCATTATAAATCAATGGTTTGAAAGAGATAAAATAGATACAGCTGGTAACTATCATACAGCGAGCAATGATAACCATACAGGACTTTGGCAGTGTTGAGGTAAGGAGGAAAGAAGCATTGGTTATGAACGTAGCTACTACAACGAACAGACAAAATAGGAACACACAAATCCTTAAAACGTTTCGTGACTTCATGATAATGTTGATTCACTCTACTATCCCAAGGCGGGAGCAAAATATCATCAATGATTAGATTGGGAAATACTTTCCTCTCCTTACCAGGATTATTACAAAAGATGCGTATAACATTGAAAGCAGCTAACCATCGTTTAAAGTCAATAAGAAGAGCACTGTCACAAGAAAAGCCGTAGTCTTGCAAATATTTCAGATTAAGTCCATGAATGTGTTTTCTCGCCCATTGATCAACATTGGGATCACAGTTGGCATGTTGATGATAGACACTAACAATCTGATACGTCCAATTGTTCATAGCAATAGCACTGAGCTCCTGTACAGGTTCACCCTCACAATCCATAAAAATGATGATAGAAGCCTAAAACGGAAATTTACACATCTAAGGAAACGTTCTATAACATATTACAAAATGAAGAATTACATCGATGCTTTTCACGGCAAAATACACAAATGATATGATGGCAACGAAGAAGTAAAATGTATCTAATAAGACCACGTCTACGACACTCAAAGCACATAAGCGAATTGTCATAGGGTAGAGTTAGGAAAGGACTAGTAATTCTCCTTCTTTGATTTGCGTTTTGAGGTAGCATTCTTCTCCGACTTGCGCTTCGTACCACTGCTGTTGAGGATTTGATCAATTATGTCATCTACGCTGGCTGGTTTTGGAATATATAGGATGGATTCCATATGCATGGAGAGAGAGGCTATTTTATTATCTTTGTGCTGACCATAATATAGTCCATTCACTTTGAAAAGGATATCCCAAGTACCTTCTCCGAGCTCGTCGCATGTGATGATTGTTGAATGATCTCCCTCCTTCTTATAGTAAGTACACCAATGTGATACCGGTAGGCAAATTTGATTACCATCCCAAATCTTTCTATAGGGAGTATCCTTGTCATCTCTCGCTTTCCACTCTTGAGCAAGAGGAGTAGGAATGTCCATATTTAATGTCACGTACTCCTCAATAATATCGAGTTGGCGGCGAATGTACGGACTCACGGGGATCAGTATGTAGTCCCCATACTGATTGCGCATTATCTTGACATCCGTGGAAGGGAGCATTCCCGTTTGGAGTACTACGCTATGATCGTCATAACGCAAGACTTGCTTAAATTTACGCTGTAGCGGTGTAGGATTATGTACCTTGGTTGTTTCTTCCACTGGCCTCAGTTGTAGATGATCTGATCGGAGCGAACCTTGTAACGTTTGACCGTCATTTTGTCCTACTAGTGCAGCAGATGGAGTAGATGCCTGAAAATGAAAAAAGATTGTATTAAGTTTACGTTCAAGGGAGGAGAGGGAGGGAAGTAGCGACTTACCATTTTAGTTGGATAATAGAATAGAGAGAGAGAGAAAATGTGCGTCCGTCACTCGTGTGATTCAACGATGGAATGATTCTCACTGTGGAAGGCTCGCTATTTATAAAGAAATGCTTGATTCTCATTGGATGATGATCCTCATTGGACAATAACATCAAGCTGATTCCAAAGCCGTCAGCGAAATTTGATGAAGCAAACTTTGGTAAAGGTCCCAGGTCGAAATTCCACACTTTGGAAAATTTTTAATTTTTCCCATACAAAGTCACTCTGACACTTAGGATTTTTTCAGGTGAGCTCCGACCTAAAATCTTGTAACCGCTCTAACTTTTGAACGGCTGCTCCGATTGACTCGCAACGAAAAATGCGGTCGAGCAGTGTTTCATCCTCTTTCCAATGCAACTCGAACGAACAAAATCCGTCCACTAGAACCAAAGTTAGAACAAAGGGGGGGGGTCAGCGAAATTTGATGAAACAAACTTTGGTAAAGGTCCCAGGTCGAAATTCCACACTTTGGAAAATTTTTAATTTTTCCCATACAAAGTCACTCTGACACTTAGGATTTTTTCAGGTGAGCTCCGACCTAAAATCTTGTAACCGCTCTAACTTTTGAACGGCTGCTCCGATTGACTCGCAACGAAAAATGCGGTCGAGCAGTGTTTCATCCTCTTTCCAATGCAACTCGAACGAACAAAATCCGTCCACTAGAACCAAAGTTAGAACAAAGGGGGGGGTCAGCGAAATTTGATGAAACAAACTTTGGTAAAGGTCCCAGGTCGAAATTCCACACTTTGGAAAATTTTTAATTTTTCCCATACAAAGTCACTCTGACACTTAGGATTTTTTCAGGTGAGCTCCGACCTAAAATCTTAAATGGCGTCTCACATGTAAACGAAGACAGATAGGAACAAGCAGTTTGTTTCAGTGAATTTGTCTCACTCTTAGCTTTCAAATGACACCTCACTCGACAAAATCCGTCCACTAGAAGCCAAGATCGAAGCAAGCTGTCCAGAGGGGGGGGGACGTCAGCGAAAAATTTTTATCTCCGATTGCTTTCAAATTCACCATACAGATGCAGAATTTCACGCTGAATCCGAATCTGGCCTCCGTTTTCACATCCGAGGCTTCGTTTGGACACTACACACCAAAACATCCCACAGTTTAACCAAGACAACCTAGACGGTCGCCCAGGTCAACCTAGACGGTCGCCCAAGTCCACCAGGCGGTCGGACACAGACACCCGAGGCTCACACACTGTCGGTCCAGAGGGGGGGGGGACGTCAGCGGAACCTCGCCGGCACATCACGACACTGGCGGACCAGAGGGGGGGGGACTCACCCACGACGGCGGCCATCTTGCGCTATCTGGTGTTCGCCGTTTTCTTACTACTAACCAAAGTTGGAAGATCGTTGCCGAGGGGGAGGGGGGCGAGGGTCAGCACTTTTTCTCTCCGATGTCGCTGGAAACATCCTTCCTAACCCAAAATTTCACGTAGAGTCCGAATCTGGCCTCCGTTTTCCCATCCGAGACCTCCTTCATGACGAAATTCAACTTTTCTAATCCCAAAACCACCCAACCCCGCCTTTTTCCAACTCTGACGTTTTCAGAGATTCTACCCCTTGCTGCTCCTCCTTCCATCCTTCCCCACCCAAAATTTCACGCAGATTCCACATCTGAACTCCAATTTCCAATCCAAACCCTCCTTCATGACGATTTCCAACGTTTCTCATCCCAAACACCATCAACACCTACCCCTTTCCAACTCTATCCCTCACACATTCCTATCACCTTCCTAACCCTTACCCGAAAACTACTGCCTTCCTTCCAGAAGGGGGGGAACCGTTTCCTCCTCTCGGACCCATTCCCCCCAACACATCCTTGGCGAACTCCCTCACCTGCCAGACAGAGGGGGGTGGGGGTTTGCGCATTTTGGACTTGCGCCTGGGATGAGCTTACTACTATTGGAGATTGGTCTCAATGAGTCAAGTGAGGTATATGTGCTCTTGGGGACTGGAGTGATGTTAGCTAGCTTCCATATTGACGGAAATTTCAGTTCAGTGATTGACATGTTGAAAAGATGAGGAAGCGGAGGGGCGAGTATGTCACTTGCAAGTCTTAGTAGTTTTGGAGTCAGTCCATCGCTGCCTGGTGCTTTATTTGGTTTCAAGTTTACCAATAGCTTTTCAATATCGTTTACTGAAATATTGAATGCCCAATCGTAGCATTTTTCAGTACTCCTTTGGCTGGATAGATTTTGAGCGGGGGTTGAATAAAATGACAATAATTTAGTATTGATGACCTCAACAGTTTCCTGCAGTCTTTCGAATTCGCTTAGCAGACGATTAAGGGGTTTCACACGTTTCTTGTTCGTCAGATTATTTACCATTGACCACAGTCCGGTAGCGTTACCAATGTTTTTGTCGTCAAACCACTTTGATTTTGCTTTCCGTATTTCTTCTCTAATTTTTTCTTTCAGATGATGATATAAATTCCATTGCTTACTCCGGAAAGCGATGTATCTGTTGTTTATCATACTTTTTATCTTGGGTGTCAACCAGGGTTTGTCTCGGCTTGTCATGCAGTATTCCTATACGATTTGGATGTTTCAGCTTAATAGCATTGTTGTGAACTTACTTTCCTTATTTGCAAATACCATCACTAATCATCATTTACTTATTATTATTACTACTAATTTATTGATTTCTCTGCCAGATGTATTGGAAGGAATACATGACGACATCATTCGCTAGCTAGGCAATTATGCACCGCAGCTTCTTTACTTTTCCATTCAAAGCATATCCGCTCTCAGCCTTGCACAGCCAGAATATTTCTACTCCATATTTTGTAGGTTCCGAGGGCATGTAGGCCTATACTGCCAGGAGTTTCCATCTTAACCCAACGAACTGCTTATCAACTGTCAAAATATTACCCGGAAAGTAACAATTTCTTCAGTTTTCCATCAGTAAATTCCACATTTTTCGAACTGCAGTTGATCGATCGGTGCTTTCCCGCGATCGAAAAAAATCAAACCGTGCCCAACGCAGAAGATGAATCGCTTTTGTGACATGACAGACTCTTAGAATGGCTTTCTTTCTTTATGCCATAGATCATCCACTGCTCTGTAATAGTCTCTGTCGGAACCTGCATGAAAATGAGCATTTATCTCATCTATGGAGAACATTGACATCCAGCCATAAATACGCTTTGCATTTCAACGAATATCAATGACGTTCCTATTTGTGTAACGCTGAATTATGTGAAGTATATCATCCGTGGAAAATAGCTTGAAAGCCTCCATTTCCGATTGTGGGTGTGCTAAACTGCGAGGCTGGCAACTTACAGTATTCCTGTCCTTTCTCCTGTTCAAGTAGGGCAGAGAAGAGTTAGTATCTCGACAATGAAAGTCAATAACATCCGAATTAGCCTCGTCAGAGTCGTCATTACTTTCCGCAACTTCTTGTACAATTTCTATGTCACCGTCGTTTGAACTTTCTTCACCGGACGAGTTCTTTACGGCAGGATCGTCATTTTCAACGCATACCTTCCTGTTCCTGAACATGTCTTCGAATAATTACTCGTTAGGTTGATATTATATTCGTCGCAAGGCTTGTTCAGCTGTTAGGCGTCTGGGCCGTGCTGCCATGGCTAGCTGCAATAAAATGAATATCATTTGTGATCGCAATTGCAAAGGCGGGAATCCTCGAACTCGCTTCGATATCATTCATCTGAGTCATCGTAAGGAACGGTGAATTGAAACCATAGAAATTGACTAGAATATAGTATCCCTAGAACGGATATGTAGCTTCATGCAATACACAAAACTAGCACACAACTCGCACACATTTTCACTTAGATACATTTGTCAACCACTGCATGAATGGTTTAGAAGCTGTCACATGAATAACTCCAAGCTTTTCGCTGGGAATTGTTCCTCACCCGGCGATGCCGCGACCTTGAGACAAATTTTACTCTATTCAACTCCAGCTTAGCAATCTATTCCATAATTGTCACAAATTGTAAAGCATATAAGGATGAGAAAGTAATTTAAAAAATTAAACTATATTTGAGTTATCTGATTATCACGATTGTATCCTATAATTAAAAAAAAACAATTTGAAGCATCGTTTTTAATTTATGAACCTCAAAAAAACTCAATGAAAAACCGGAATTTCAGGTACAATTGTTACAAAATGTAACGGCACATAAGGATAAGGGCTAAGAAGTAAAGATGCAGAAAATGTCGCATTTTCAGATTATGTCAATCAGAATTTATTACTTTTACATCAGATAATTTCAGCTTAAATTCAAAAACCACTACAAGAACAACTATCGGAATATTTCAACCATGTTAAAGCATTTGTTATCTAGCTTCAGGGAAATGGGGGTTTACAGGATAAATGAATATGATTCATATTAGGGTATTCATATATGAAATTATCCAATTGGCTCAATTGGATATCAATTTTTGTGGAGATAATGGTGAATGTAAGTGAATTTCAAAGGGAGCATGATGAACAAGCAGTGAAATAGTATATTTCTAGAAAGCAGACGCTGTTCTGATAAAATCTGAGAAACTGATGATGATAATAATTAATATGCTTGTATTTAAAACGCACTCATCCAAGAGCGTTTGCAACCCAGCAAAAATATGAGCAGAGTTGTGTTGTTATTTGTGTTATTTGGTTCTGGTGTTTGACGACGAAATTACACAGTTTGCTATTGAAAACGGGGAATTATCGTGCCTCGCGAATATTGTTGGCATACAGCAAAATACGCATCGAAAGTACAGTTGTACATGTAAATTGTATTATATGAAGACCCGCTGAAGGCCTGCTACTGTCAGAATCGAAAAGCGGAAATTTACTGATTCTTGCAGAAAGTTTTGCGGTACCTTTCGTAAATTGTGGTGACAAAAAAGGAAATCAGTTTTTCAGTGTCGAACTTGAATGTAAAAGTATTAAAAGTGCCAAAATATTATAATTCATTGCAATGCAAGTTGCCAATTGGACGCGTTATTTATAATTCCAATGCATTTTATGTTGAAAATTTAGATGAAAACAAGTGGAATTAAATTGTCAAACTGAATCTTCTACAGTTTTATGGCGCACTTCCTAGACAAAATAAACACAGTTTGCTTTGCACAACAAAAAATATTTTTGACTAATAATAAAATTTACAATAAAAAAATAAAACAAATAGTAAAAAAATTAATTAATGTATAAAATCTATTCATTTAATATTTGCGAAGCACGAATTAATGAAGCATTTAGTCCTGCTGTGCATTTAATCTGCCATTTATATTTTTTGATAATCCAGGATTATCAAGGGTAGAAAAATGGTATCATGGACGAGGACGAAATTCATAAAGATACACGCAAATATTCTTGCACGACTACATAAAAAACAGATCTGAAAACGCTATTGTTTCAAATTTAGCAGACCCTATCAAGATGATGCGTTATGTATAGGCAAACTGATAAGTAGAAAAATGCAAAATCCAATATAAAAGCGACTGACAGCAACCAAAGTACATATATTTAGTTAACACATGTAATTCATGGATTTATTGATGTGAAGATTTGTAAAATATATTACTCGTCCGGTACTATAAGAGAAGAAATTGCCGCAACTTACAAAGTAATTTATCGGATGAATTACAGCATGGTTACTTATTTCAATAATTGTGGCAAAAGCCTAGAATTTATTTTACTCATAGAAACATGTCTGCAAACCTTTAACGCTTAAATCGTTGGAATTCAAGGAATAATCCGAGGTCAAATTTGTGATGGAGGGAATTTGATAATCCAGCAATTCACAAACTCGCTGTGAAATCAAAGAGCAGATGAACTGCTTTGGTATACCGCTGAGCCTAAGTTGATGGGGATTCACAATTGCATTGTGAATAGATAGACTTTCAGGTTGAATTAAACGAAAACAGGTTGCTGCGAAAACCTCGTTTACTGCTGAAATAATCCCCGAGTGATGTAAGTAAGTAATTGTGGGTGGTGAAGATCAAAATTTGTTGAATGTACGTATCTATCTTTGTAGACCACGATCTAGCAAACGGATTTCTTTCCTTTGTCAATTGTAATTACAACTTTAACAACAAATATGCGAGAAGTCGATTTTCCGCCAGGTGACTGTGTCCGTTTTGGGAACCCCACTGACACTGTCGAACAATGGACCTTAATTAGGTGAAAGCATTACCGGGATGACTTTCTTCTGCCCATAATCCTCTTCCCTGATTGATGGAGATCGTCCAATGAGGGACCTTTATCTTATGGACTAAGAAAGCATTGGAATGTTGTCATTTCCTTTCATTCGCGATAATGCAAGGCATCACGAAGGTAGATTTGCGTCGCTCAGCCCATCTCAACGTTCGACTTATTCCTCGTCAGCCTCGCTTAGGTCATTTGAAACCGACACCAGAAAGACATTGGCGATTTCTGTCATCTCTCCCTTATGGTCTCCCTGATCTGCAAACTGTTGACTTGGAGAAACCGAGTTCACCTTCATGCATGAAAACCGTCGCAACAAATCCTCATTACCGGCGACGCAGTGCTGATCTTCCGTACATGTCAGAAGCTGAACGACAAATTATGGGGTGAGTTTCTTCTATATGCAAAGTAGATTGTAGGCTGAAGTATTGAAGTTCAAACGATTGCTTGGGTTGGACTAATGCCGAAAGATTTTATTTGACTACTTTTCAGCAACACGTGAATGTATGCGTGTACAATGTACATGTAAGTCTTCTTGTAGGCTAAAATATTTAGATTGTGAATTTTTTAATCATTAAGTCCTATTAGTAAAGTTCTTTTTTGTTTTAGATGCACAATAAAGAAGGCCTCATGCATCGCTGTCGTTAATGTCGATCAGAAAAATTGTTATTATCGATGACTAAATTGTATTCGATCTTTAGCATCCATAATAGTTGTTATGAATCTGTAATAAATAATGGTTTTGTGACTAATCAATTTTCACTATTCAGTACTAACTCATTGTCTGAATAATGCACGACAGGCAAAATGAAAGCTCAAATTTATTGCGGAATCTGAATCGACTAAACATTATCAATTGTAGTGTGGTTAATGAATTTAGTTCACAAACGTGACAATCAGGGCGGCTGGTATTAATAATACTGACTTAACTAAGTCGCCAACTCAACTAAGTTGCCGACTCAACTAAGTCACCGAGTCAAAATCGTATTAATAATGCTGACTTAACTTAGACGAGAAACTAAGTCGCTGTCAACGTTTTGTGTGAAGTTTTGAAAGTCCGTGCACTCATACACAGCTTTTTTCATTCATCGAACTGTGAGTGACTCAGACTACGTCACGGAATTCCCTTGGTACGCCAATAAAAATTCATCTTGCTGTGACAGTACGATTCCAAGTCACCTCAACTTAATTAAGGTTGGAACCTTTTCTGTTGGTACACGCATCTCATCGTGAAGAATACGGAATCGTTTTTTAAGCATTCCAAAAGCACATTCAATTGTTACTCTCGTTCTTTTATGAGAAGTGTTGTAGTTTTCTTCACTCTGACTCCTTGGAATGGAGACTGGAGTCATCAGCCAATTTCTACTGGGTATCCAGTGTTTTATCCAGCCCTGTTTTGGGGGGGGGGGAATTTCCCCCCTAGATGTCAAAATTCTCCCCCCCCTATGAAGGAAAACAACGAAAATCATACACTTGTTAAAGGATGTATAGCTTTAAATTTTTAAGATCGTAAATCGCCTTTGGCTTTTAAATCGCTGAATGAAGTGACGCTCCGCTGACTGCAGACCGGTTATATGTGCGCCTTTAGGAACAGCGTCCGTGGAAGGGAGTTTTTCCACTATGAATCGAGTTACAACTCGCTTAAGGCAAAGATTGTTGCCGCATCACGTCCACGATGCAATGCTGGTCAGCATCGAGGGATCCAAGATTGATGATTTCACGTCAATTGTGAAACTTTGGCATTCTAGCAAGGCCAGACGACTGCAAATTCCAGACAGTAAACAATAACACTCATAATTCTCATCCTTCTTCCTGTTGAGAAAACCAGAGAAAAAAACTGCCACAGGTACCAATGTATATACTTGTATTACGTAGCTCTCCTGACGTTTCGCCTAGTCGGCTTGATCACAGGATCCTGTGATCAAGCCGACTAGGCGAAACGTCAGGAGAGCTACGTAATACAAGTATATACATTGGTACCTGTGGAAGTTTTTTCTCTGGTTTTCTCATTAAACACTCCGGGTACGCGTGGAACAGCACAATCTTGCTTCTTCCTGTTTTTTGGAAAATGAATTTTTATAGTACAATGGCTATTTTCTACATTATGTAAAAGTACTAATGAATTCTGGGGCAGTGTACATATATACGTACATGTGAAAGTAATTATTGATGTAATGTAATGATAATGATGAAAAATTGATGTGAAATGTGGTGGCGATCAAGTAAAAAACTTTCAGTCATTAAATAATCATTTAATCTGGAACAAGTGATTAGCTAAAAGTTACAATGTGAAACATTTCACCATCTCGAAATTATAGTCCTAAAATATACATGTATAATAGGCATGTTTTGCAGCATTCATGAACAGTAAAATGTCATGTGTAGAGGGTCATTTATATTTTACATAAGGAGTTGGAATTTCTCATTGCCTGATGTCGAGATACAGAAACATTCAGACCCCCCTTTATCAAAATCTCCCCCCCTGAACCACTAGGAGTGGATAAAACACTGATCGACACGTTCATATACGATGCCATATCGTGTTAATGATTGATTCTATAAGCTCACTCGAGAAAAATGTATAACGGGGTTTGCTTTCAAAGGCTATCGGGGTTGTGATTCGCTGAAGTTGTACACGAGATTTTTCTATTCATTGTTATCACCAACTTAGACACCTCGATAGGATTCTAACTTTTAACAATAGAAACTTAGTTGCGAGCTAAACGACTAAGTCAGCAACTAAGTTTTCTCGGCATTATTAATAAGGATTCCGTGTCAGCCGACTTAACTAAGTTACCGACTTAGTTAAGTCGCATTATTAGTACCTTATTATTATTATTATTATTTCAGTCGCCTTTGATAAACATACAGTCAATGTGAGTATGAACTTAAGTTAAATAAAGACTGGAAACAAAACGACACATGATATGTGAATAGAGTGCCGTTATGATCGAAGTTTGTTGTAGGGTTTGACAGTGGTCATTAGTGTAATACTGTATGACGAGAAACGAGATGGTATCAAACCAGGCAAAGGGTGCTGGAATTGGACTTGGAAATGTTTGAATTTGTATATTCAAGCATCAGTATTATTTATTAAATTTATACTAAATTATCAAATTTATTCGTCTGATGCATGCATGATTTTAGAAATAAATGTAGTCAAATCGGTCGACATCATTGAATTTGAAGTCAGAAGATGAATGTCTGCCACCAATATTCAATAGAACATTGCGCATTGTTTTCTTGAATACAAAATCGGTCGCAGACATTCATCTTTTGACTTTTCAGATGCACGCTTGGAACAATTACACTCAAAATTCAAACTATTTATTATCTGCAAAGTCATCATGATGATCGCGATCATTCTTCTCATGGGTCATTTTGATTCTTAATTTAAAGTGCGTCGTAAATTTATCTGTTACTAAACAAGTTTAGTTTTCTGTCGGAACTGCATAAGATTTACGAATACATTATAGGAATTGTGAATTGTAAAATCTGGACCTTGTCTCCTTTGCTGCGGAAGCTTGAAATCAGAGTCACTCATGTGAAGATACGAAGTCTATTGAAAAAAAAGATGATGCAACTCACAAGATGATTCGGACGTCAGTTGCGTCCTTTATCATTTGCAGGCATGCATGTAGAGAGGAAGGCAAAGGAATTCGAGAATTGAAGAATTTGTAGACATTTCAAACAATACATAATGGGCCTATTGCAGCAGCGCTATTTTGCTAGTGTTCAACAGTTTTCAATGAAGTAGAAGAAGTTGGATGGAATATGATTTTATTCAATGATTCGCAAGGAATAAGATGGCATTCTACCTTTTCGTGATACCTATTGCCTCTCGAGAGGTGTAGTTACGCCTCTTTCTCATTAATGGTATCGTTGAAGACGATCTAGCGCCAGCTTTTTATCTTCACGGTAATATATCTCGATTTACAGTGTTGGCATCATTTACTCATCTGAAATCAGTCTTTAGTTCAGAGTGTCTCCCGCTGAGATAACTTACTCGCTTATTCAAGAATTTGTGCCCCAGAAGCATTGAACGTTGTTAATCTATTCACTCGATAGCAAGATCATTCAAGTTTAGAAAATATTCCATCATTTGTATAACCAAGGTGCATGGATTTCAAGTGCTGACATATGCGCTACAGCGTCACTCAGAAAACGTACACAAATTGTTCAATTGTTAATGATGCCACTAATTAAATACAATGTTTACCCTGACAGTTATTCAGCTGTCTGTACAAAAGGAGAATATATTTTCAGTAAACACACGCATGTATTTATTTGTTAGACAGGAAGACAGGTGAAGATGTCTAATTTGTAGCAAATAGCTCGACATGAAGGACCCTAAAGAACTAGCGACTTGAGAGAATCTCTCCAAACGAATCTCTTATTGAATATCTTAAGCCGCGTATTAGGTACTTGCCACGATCAGTGCGAATTAGATGCTTTTACTACAGCTAACCAAATACAAAATGACTGTCACTGAGGACTTTTCAAGATATTTGATATTTACAGAGATGACAAACAGATAGTTATTGACTTCGACAATTGGTCTGAACTCTGAAGTATCAAGCTTCTATATGAACCGCGGAATACGTGACATGTCATTTTGTGGAAAATATATTACATAAACCACAAAAAAATGTTGCACGATAATTCAAAATAGGGATGTAAAACTTCCGCGTTTCAATATAGGAAGTTCGTACTTCGCAGCATCGTTGCTATAACACAAAAAAAATTTCATTGTAGGGATTCTCGCAATAAACTTCAGGAATCCCCGAACTTAAAATTATCTTCGAATTCTTGAAGTTAATATATGGCTCTAGGTTTTATACTTTCAAGACACGTAAAAAGCAATGAAGTTGTATTTCGAATCGTCAGCACGTTCAATTCTTTGTTAATACTCAATAGTGTACCCATCGAAGAAAATATTTGGTTCGCCTTCTAACGTGTGAACTCTGGGTTCGAGGAGAGTTTCATTAGAGATAAGATCCATTTTTCTAGAGTGTCAATCCAGGTTTTATTGGATTATCTCCCCACGTTTTCAAATTTGTCTAATATCTGTAAACTTCAGGTACATGCAGTTGCTCGGATATTTTCTATATACATACAAAAAATTATTCAATTCGAATAAGTGCTTTTTGAATTTGAGACGATAACGTGAAGTGCAGCAATAGCAATGTCAGCAGCCCGATCTGACTTCGTCTGTTCAGTGCATAATTTTTACTCGTGTATTGTACCCTTTCCTTTTTCGCTTCATTCACTGCTACTAAATCTTCCCACGACCACTACCTTACCACACATTTTGAAGTCAAGAATACAAATGCAAGGGATGTGGCCTGGTCATTATCACTTAATGAGTTGTCGCGAAGTGACTTGTTGGCCTAGTGCTATCCGCTCAAACGATGAGGTCAGACGATGTCAGGGCAAGATGCTGACATCGCAGCATTTCAAGCTATCGTCTCTAATTCAAAAAGTGCTAGTCTGATTTCCGCAAATTTCGACATGCGGGCAGAAAACACCCTCAATTAAGTTCAATTTAATTTTTTTGATGATTGATTTATCCTTTTAGATTTTAGACAGCTTTGAAAAGCCTGGGGTAGATGACCCATAAGCACCTCAATTTATCAGTCAAAATTGATTTGGAAACTTCCTCATCACTCTTAGGTAGATTCTGTATTTAAACCAAATTAATTTAAGATAGTTTATCGGCTTCCGGTCGGATTTAATATCTTAACGCAATTATGCAGGTTTTCATATAGACATAAGATCTATGCACAACAACTAATCTATTTTAGCAGAAGCAAACAACAATATTGTCCTTGGCGTTCATAGTTTTATTAATCAGCTCCGACTACAGTAGATTGTGACCATTGGTCAGTTGACTTGATCTGAATGCATGTACAACTTTTCCTGTCAAATTGTCGCTAAGTTCCACAAGGGCGGTATACAAACAAATAACAGAATGAAAAAATATGATTGAATAAAGCACTTGAAATTTATGCGAAGAATATATAATTCGATTTCATTTCAAGCGATTAATTTATTTCAAATGCTTCTGATTTGCGAACTTAACGTGTGAACATCAGCACCTATTTTACATCAAGAAAGTTACTTTAGCAGTGGTTATTAGATTTGTCAATTCCTCTTAGTACAGGCGCTTAATCGGTTCCAATATACAGAAAAGTATTTCAACCAGTCAGATAACTTCTGTAAAATAAATAGCATAAATAACATAAATAGAATTTTATCATTCATGTCCCATTAATGTCAATTAGCATAATTTGCGCAAATTGAGGCTAAGATACGATAACTTTAGTACACATACCTACCGCATAATATTTAACAACATTTCCCTCAGAAATATTTCGGATACGTTTCAGATCAACCCAAAAGTACCAAAGATTAACGAAATTTCTTCTTTATTATAAATTTTGGCACTCGTTCCAGTTAGTTAGCATGAGTATAATCATTCATATATTCACTATGTCTGATGACCTCTACGCTATTTCTGCTGTTGATGTGGAAAATATGGTTAACCTTTGAGAAATTAAATGCCGTGCAATGAATGGGACTAGCTCAACTTTTAATAGTTCAAAAGCCCTTTTGACCTCACACGAGAAATCGGCTTGTTTTGTAGACATTAGCATGACAGACTTAGAGATACCACAGGACGTTCAACCGACTAATAGTTGTAAGGCGACATTTCTTTTCCTGTTCTAGACATGCGGGCATCATTAATGGCGATCGACAGTTGGATTTGGAATGGCTGGTTAACTTGCTACAATTCGTAGACAACAGTTTAGAAATCTGTCGCAAAAATTAGAAATAATGAAAGAGTAGATTCAATTCCGCTGTTTCTGTATCACTGCTGTTGAGCTCTTAAAACTTTTTAGCCTTCATGAGCTTGACGCTGAAATTTTACAAAAATTGGCGGGAAACCACACTAATTCATTATCTATATTTCTTCCGTCTGACCACGTGTTGGGACCATGTTGTTTTGATACTGATCACGCAATCATTGTAGTATACTCTTTGTTATCCGTAGAAGTCAGTAATCATATGAACGTAACTTACTAACTTCAGTAACTTTTTTTCGAAAAGAGAACGTTTTAATGAATTATTCATTCGTGCCTTCAGTGATGCATGTGAATATGTTAATTAGCTTAACTGACAAAAAGCTTAGATGTTCATTCATGTGGATTATGGAATATCTAGAAAATAAACTGCCATCAAAGTTATGGGAAGGTAGATTATGGAGAAAGTATGATAAGCATTCTGACAAGCAATTTTTGCCACCTGCCTTGGTCATGTATACATTTACTGTGCATGTATCATGATGTGCGATTATCGCTCAAGAAACAACATGAAAATAATGTTGATAGATTACCAGTGGCAACATTGGCCAGTCGAAGAAACACATTGTTCATCAATTTTCATGCAACAATGAAGAGTATTCCGAAATGTTTAAATGTGTTTGAGTATAACTTTATGATATCAATCAGTTTGTTAATTGTCCCAAATGAGAACTCCAGGATTTTGTAGGTGCATGATTTTCTGCGGAGAATGTTTCTAATTCACAGGCATGCTTATCTGTACTGGCATAATCTCAATTGACTTTCCAAAGGATTTATAATTGTAGAAAATGCTGCAGCAAATTAATTTGTTGTCATGTACCTATTGAATAAAATGTTGCATAAAATATACATAATTACTATTGTAAAATCCAAATGAATTTATCTACTAAATTGCAGAAGTTTACTTTTCTTTTCTCAGTTTGGTGCTGTAATCATTTTTCATTTAGTGGTCATCAATTTATCGTAGACACAATGAAATTGTATTCAAATATGATGCGCATGTCAGAGTAAGATGTAATTTTTACGAAGTTGATACCTAATGCAAATAGCCGGAGTGCTTTCGAATGATAGGATACCAGACTGTATCTAGACCTGAACGCCTGTTCTCGGGCGCAAAGCTTTCAACCAATCATAGAAATAAACTGTTTATCTGAAGTTTGCTAGAATGGAAATTGACTCAAGGTCGCGGCACATCCGGGGGAACTAAGTTGGGGCATGAAGAACCAATTAAAAGCTTCGATTTACTCATGTGACTGTTTCTAACCCAATGATACAGATGTTGGCAGGTGCATCTAAGTGAAAATGCGTGCGATTTATGTGCCATTATTGTGCATTGAATGAAGCTTAATTTCCATTCTAGAGGTTTTATTGTTGTCAATTTCTATGCAACCAATGACCTACGATCTCAACATGCGATAAATGCTGTCGATTCCTTCATGTTTGTAAGAAGGAATAATTGAAAGCTTTGTGAATCTGTCTGGAAAACATGATTTTCGTTGTCGTTTATAAGCAAGCTTTGATTGACACCTTGGTCAAATGCTCTTTGATAATTGATATGAAATTGCGCTTAGTTGATAAGCTTTCATGGAAGATGATTAAGTATACACCAGAAAGGCTCAGGTAGACGTGCAGCGATCTATGGTTGTTAACAAATTAAAGAAAACAATTTGCAAATCAGAATTTCATTTAGCTGATGATAGCAAATCTTGCTGGCTCGTTAATCTTCGAATATGTGCATACCGTATATGCGTTATGAACATTGCAGACCATATACTGTCCAGTATTAGTCATATACTGAGAAGTGAGATCATTCTAGATAGATTGCCTGCATACTGCAGTTATATAGTGGGCCATAAATCATAATTCATAGCCTATATTGATCCCTTGTTTTACATTACTACTCAGTACTAGTTTTCTAGTGAGGTTCGGACTTACTGCCTGGAATGTGTGAGTCCACTCAAAATGATAGGCTCCGCATCCCTGATGCAAACAACCGTCGAAATCTGTGAACCCATGCTTCTTTACAAGTATGTGTTGTAGGGTCACACTTATATTCATTCTCATATTTCATTAATATTTGATATTTTGCTTTGTGAGATGGAACCATGTAACTAACCTTGAAACATCGACTGTAACCGGCCGTGCCGCACATCACTATCATAGGCTACATGCGAAGATTGGTAAAATATTTGGCTTCGATAAGGTTTCGCCTTTCTTCTACTTATTGTGCATGTACGTGTATCTTCAATCACAGAAAGTCCTATCTTAATTTACTCGCATTTGCTCTTTGATAATTTTCACTAAAATTTCAATTTATGTAGACTATGAATGACCATTATGTCATGATGCCATTCGCAGTGCTTTAGAATCCCATTTTACCTTCGAGAATTTACACTTTTTAGAGTACACGGCATCCCTTCTAAATCAATATTTGTTTCAACGCGAATTCAAGTGAAAGATAATCAACTTCAAGAGCTCAGAAGAACTGAGGGAACTAAAATTCACCCGCATGTTTCAATTATCAATTTCAGTAAAGCACTTTCATCAAGGAGCAATAGAATTTCATCCACCATTTTTCTCAGATTTTAAAGTTCTGATTCAGGTACAGGATAATCCGAACAACAATTCGATTTCTCACACAGTGAATAATGCACCAATTAATTGCAGGTGCTTTGTTCTTCCCGTTGAAGTTAATCCTTGACAAATTCATGTTGACCGCTAACAACTGAAAATTTCGTGACTAGCAACTAAACATTATCCCAACCATTCCTTTCAATGCACTCATATCGCACGCATTGGACCAAAAATTAATCTCTGGATTCCTCATGAATTTTGTATTTGCCAGCATTGATACTTTGTCAAAGCGATAATCTCGGAATGAATGAGGATATTCGATCAACAATAAATTTGATGAAAAAACACGGGAAATGTATGCATTAGTGATTCCGAAAAATTATAGTCTTTAGGCGTAGCATCTTAGGAGTAAGGGCTGTGTCATTCAATCCTTCTTGAGTTTGTCTTAGATGTATATAGTTGCCTTTCGATCTATTTTATCAACCACTTAATGCTTTGGCTTAAGGGATTCTGCGATGTCTCAATTTCTTGCATCAAAATATATTATTGACGATGATCATCAGACAATTGAAGCTCCCTTCCCCTCTTTTATTTACCAGATTATGAATGTCTATCACAGATTCACGAAAATCTCATTGTTCTCAATCTGACGGAATAATCGAACGACTTTCCATCAAGTGAAATCTTTGAATCTATTGTAAATCAATAATAATATTATTTTAACAGACATCAGTTATGAAAATTATTACGTTGCTCTTAGAAAGTTGTTAATAAGTTTTCAGCCTTTCATTGAATAAACAGCATAAAAGTAAGCTACTCGATTACATATTTTGCATGATATATTTGGTTATAAAATTGTGTAGGATATCGTGGGCTGTTGAAGCACGTAATCGTGCGATAGACTTCATGTCTTTAAAAAAAGCAAGACATTGATATCACTCTGGGGCCGGTTGCACAAACAGCATAAAATGTTATTATCTTAAGTTAGAATAATTTCAGTTGCAGAACACGATATTATAAAAAATAAATTCTACCAAAAAATTGTCTTCATTGTAACATAAATAATTCTTGAATGGCAAAGCTGTTTAATGATTTGATGAATTTTAATTTTTTCACGAACATCTTCACCTTTATAGATACAAATCAATAAATTCAATGTACAATGGACTGAACATGAATGGAACAATACAGCTAGTGAAACCATAAACTACTAGTAGCAGCCCAAAAGTGCAGAAATACCAGCAGGAAGAGAGTTTAGACACATTAACTTGCTAATGGCCTAACGCTAATCACATTAGCACCCAAACACAACTGAACTTCAATTTTAAAACAGACGACAATTATAGAACGACCCATCGAATTTCACTTGTTTGTTGAGTTTAGGACTCAATTTTTTAATGTAAAAAGCTTCTTTGATATTTAGGGCAAATCCATCACTATCTGATGCCAGGATTTTGATGCCATTAGCAAGTTAATGTGTCTAAACTCTCTTCCTGCTGGTATTTCTGCACTTTTAGGCTGCTACTAGTAGTTTATGGTTTCACTAGCTGTATTGTTCCATTCATGTTCAGTCCATTGTACATTGAATTTATTGATTTGTATCTATATTACGTAAGACATTCACCTTTTAACCTAATTTTCACCTTTGTTCTTCCTCCTATTATTTATCTCTTGTGAAATTGGTGCAATCTTTCTTGATGTGATTTACTTCTAAATTTGGTTTTTCTATAAAAATGTTTTCGACATTAGCCTACCATGCTTCGCAAAGTTAAATAGTCAAATCTGTTTAAATAATATTCTTGCGACAAGTAGGAGGGAATGTAGGAATGACTTAATTGAGCTATTTCAAAGGATTTGGCACCGATGTCCAGGTGAAAAGTGCTCAGCCTGCCTCCTAATCACATAATTTCTTCAGTTCTTTGAGATAACGGAAGTTAATTTATTCTATCCTTAAGTGTAGTAGCTGCTATCATTGACACTAATTTGAGTCATTTCGTTTTGCATGAATGACGTGTTGAATAGATAATTATCCGGTCGAACATGATAGCCACAATGTCATTCTTATCATGACGGTATCTTTCGGCTGTCTTCCGTTCCTGTTTGATAGCATCACGAACTGCGCTGGTAGCGACGCAGGAAATTTGGCGGAGAAGCGTTGGAGACGTGGAATGACATGAATATGCAATAAAACTAGCTTCTGTTTCTTGCCAAATTTATTAATTACTGTGAACATGAAAGATTATTTCAAGAACATCAATGACTGACAGCAGAATTTATTTACCTACATCTGGAATACCAGACATTCTAAATAGGCAACATTCTCTTCATTATGTCAACGGTATGTTGACGGTTTTTCAATTTCACCTTTAATAGAGATACTGAC
The DNA here is from genome assembly GCA_907163375.1 of Prostheceraeus crozeri. Classification (NCBI taxonomy): domain Eukaryota; kingdom Metazoa; phylum Platyhelminthes; order Polycladida; family Euryleptidae; genus Prostheceraeus; species Prostheceraeus crozeri. The sequence continues at coordinate 169,777 of CAJQUW010015933.1, read as the reverse complement.
TCGATATGACAAAGTTTTAGGCGAGGCTTGCGTCATTTCAATTTGTTTAGTTTTGTCTGTTTTGGTCTATTTTCTTTACTACTTACTGTCCTGTTTTAATTCAATGTTTCCTCAGGTTTGGTGGCTGGACGACTAAATGTTGCCTAAGCTTCACTACATCGTATATCCAGTCAGTATATATTTGATCGAATCGATTAAAGATATTGTGTTGAATATGCAATATAAGAATGTTACTTACTAAGTTTCACAGTTAGTGGTTCTCCAAGACTAAAGCTGAATAAAGTTGTCTTGCTTTCTGTTTTCAATTTGACTGAGTGACTAGCAACCAATAGATGAAAAGTTCAAATCTGACTATAAAGAAAATAGTCATCAGGAAGAAAGTAGTCCATCGGTTATCAAAAATTACCTAAATTTCAATTAATTGACACGAATTAATGGATTTCTCAGTTATTCCTGCATCACTAATTTGCTGCTTAATAATTTCAACTAACTGAAGACTTGCAAATTTAATTATCAGTTATTTGATTGCATCAATTTCCTATGTTAACTGATTGATTGCATGAAATTCCAATGACAATCAATAATAATAATGAAGCTTCTGTTTGACGCGATTGACCGGCATTAAGTTTTAATTAAGTCTACATCATTCACATACTAGAATGTGATTTTTACGCCTCTCTTATATCGACTGAAGGACTTATCCAACATAGCACTCGTTCATACAGAATCTTGATACGAGAATTCCATGGTCAGGATTTTTTTCCTGATTCACGCTCTCAATAGGCTATCATTCCAACGGATGCCTGTGTCATCTGTCTTTGCAGCAATGCGCGACACGCACATGCACACCCTTCCTCTATTACATTGAAGTCCATGCATTATTCCTCATTCGGGATAATTGCACCAAATATCAAGGTCATCAGATGCAAGGTGCCCAATAACTGTTCAGCTACTGTCTAGGATTCTCCAGTCAATTGCTTTTTGCTCATGCACGCCATCGTTAACTAACATAATGATATCGGGTTTTCCTTGAAATTGGGATTATCGAAACTTACTTGAATGTCCATTAATTGATTATATTTTTGCCTAGTATTCCTTTTTTAATTACTTGAGGTATAATATCTCAATTTCAATTAATTGATGACATTTCAATTTATTAGTTGCATGATATTTCAATTACTTGATGTCATAATATTTCAATTTCAATTTATTAACGCCACAATTTTTCAATTTTAATTAATTGATGATATTATGTTTCAATTAATTGATTGCTGATGAGTGCCAATTTCCGGTAATTGATTGAAAACGTGAGTTTTATTGCGTTCAAATTTTGACAATCCTTTGAAAGACCCTGAACTTGAACTCATAAACATCACAGATCGACGTCTGTCTCGCTCGGATGCTAAATCGAGTATGGGAACATAGCATGCTAATTTCGTCTCTGTAATCGTTTGTCTGATCCGTTCAGATCATGATTTACTATTTTGAATGAAAATGCAGATTTCATTAACTTATTCGTCTGTTTTTTCTTTCAGGTTGCTAAGTCCTGAAAAATCTCCGTCTTCAAAACGAGATCTCATGTACAACAACGACAGTCCAGCAATTAAAGCTCGTTCACCATTATCTCGAATTTTCAAATCCTCTTTTCGCAAAGTGACCCAAATGCGGCGCTCCCTTGGCAGTGAAAAGCGTGGAAAATCAGGCCGGCCGAGTCTTGATCTACTTGAAAGTTGTGATCACAAAAACCATTCTCCTCGTTGTCAATTGTTGGTTATTGAAGATGATGGAACTTACATCGTTCAACTTCAAAGAAAACCTGATCAGCGGTTTGGCATCAATCTTCAACAAACGTTGGACTGCAGAGGTACATCCTGCTTTTTACATGTGATGAGCTTAATATCAAATGTTAGGTTCCATGTAATTCCATGTAGATAAATTCCATGCAATTTGTATAAGTAACAAAGTGTACTTGATTAACATTATTGCATCACGTTTATGAACACAACGAATTCAAATTAAACAACCAATATTTTTCAATGGCGCCTAATAACTCGATGTTCATCTTTTATTTGTCTGAGCATTCTTTTTAATGCCTAGAGATATCAAAAGTTGTGATATCATAAATTTAAGTTATGCGTCTCTTCTTCCTAGCATCCTAGCATTTATATCATGACTTATGTTGGTACTATAATATATTTTAATCGCGAAATATCAATGAAATGTTCCAAATTTATATCTGTCGATTAATTGAGAATACACATTTTTCATGATAAACAAAATACAGAGCTGTAGTCCAGATTTCCGAACTGAGAATGTCATAACAACGTAAGTTAAGCAACAAGTTACGCAATCACATGCTTGGCCGGCTGGATTTCACTGTATAGAGCAGGAAAACAGACTTTTTCAAATCCTTTATTCCATGAAATCATGCAATTTTTTGGCGAACCTGGCATAAGTCGCAATGGTAGCGATAACTGTTATTTTTGGTTTCAGCACAAATATGGTGTTAGATGTTTTTATTATGTGTATAGTCGACTATAATGGTGAATGATAGATAGGTATCAATGTGTAGCAGTCTCAGGAAATTGACCGAATCGACGAAAGCGATTTGTTCGAAGACTCTTACGAGTATATTCTGCATATTACTTGTGATCCACAAAACTGCAGTGCATTTGACATAAAAAAGCTAAAGATCGAATTTCTTTTCAAAATTAATAATCGCGGTAAATATTGCTCTTCTATCTCCCTCCACTCTTATGGTGTAAAATTCCATTTTCCAATGGACCTCATTCAATCCCATGGACATAGAATGGGTAAAATGACCACTTTCTCCATTTATCTCGATATTTCTTTACTTGGATAACTTCAATGAGTGATTGTACTCCTTTGACATCGTATTTACAAATGATAGCTTTGCTTGCCTATAGCTCGTTTACCACCCATCATCTATGGTTGCAAGGTTTTCCATCGTTACTTTTCTTGCAAATCCGAAAAATTTTATGTGGCGACTTTTGATATAGATTGACAACTGCTTATCGGTGCTTGCAATTTGGAAGACTTGTTCATTGTCCATGATGAGAATCCACGATTCGGGGATTCTGATAATTAATATCCCTCGGCTAAGCTAACAGTGAGCCAAAAAGCTAAAGTATGTCTATCGAAATATCCAATGATTCGATTTGACTAAAAGTTTGCTGATTAAAAACTCACTTTTTTAGGTCACTAGTTTAAAGCTATCGAACGCCGCTAGTGCCTTGGCAGAACATCCCATTGAAGATCCCAAGCGTGAGATGTACTCGTGGAAGAAAAAGTTTCGGTTATTTTTGAATCCATATCAGTCACGGAGTGCGTGTATACTAAAGATGAGTGTCGGGTTGGGTTTCATGAATTTTGAAACCCGACTCGAACTGAAATCAACCTAACCCAAGGTCGGCTTGGTTCCAGAAATTTTATCCGAACTCGATAAGAAAAATATCAGAACCTTGCCTGAATCCAACCCGACCCGAACCGACTAGATAGGATCTGAAAAACCACTCATGATATTATGCTAATGGTAATTTATTTTTTTTAAAGCTCGAATTACCTGAAAGCTATCGTATTACAGAAATCCGGGTAATTTTAGAGCTGCATAAAAGCTTCATCCCAGGATCAAATCGATCTATTTAAACACCGTAGATATGAAGGGCCATCAGCTAGATTTAATTGCACTCTCCTCTAGGGGTAAATGATAACGACTAATTCGATAGAATAGAAATAATGACAAAACCGAAAAATACATGAAATTTCAAGAGTCAATTAAAGTGAAAATCCATGTGAAAAAAAAATCAACAGTGAAAATTTCAGTCCTATGTCCACGGCATTTAGACCACCCCTCGCTCTTCCTTTGTATTCTCTTTTGCTTTACCTGAAGGTGATATTGCGCACCGGAACGTTGCGGTTCTGTATATAGTCTTAACGACACAGGGATCTGCATAGCTGGGAGTTGTCTTTCTGCACATAATTACGATGATCCTCCTTTACCAAGCAAACTAAGGACTGTTTCTCTTTATTCGGAAAATCTTAAGGTTCCAGTGATTTTACAGGTGATTGCATCGTGCTAATTATTATGACACAAAATTTTATTTATATTGTTCAAAGTTTTGTAGAAAATGAATTAAAATCCGAGATGCACCATTTAAAAATGTCGTTTAACTTTTCGTTTTAACATCCTTAACTTCATTTGCAAGTTTTAGGATCTGGTTTCCTCAACCTCGTGGACAGATGTACATTGTACATGTAAATAACCAAATAGTCGATGCTCTTTACCAAATAATGAAGAAGTTCCAAATTAAACAATATTTTCCAAATATCCTTCTTTTTTCTGCAGGCATGTTCATCAGTCGGCTGACCAACCTGGAAGTACAGCAACAAGCAGATGGTTTGTTAAATCCTGGCGATGAAGTCGTGTCTGTCAACAACGTGATGTGCTCCAAACTGACACTGATTCAAGTACGTGCAATGGCTAGTGAATACCTGACATTGAGATTGCAGATTCGAAATCGGCTATCTCCTCCTACTCTTGACTACGAATGATGCCAAAGAAAATCTTGTTTTTTATGAGAGTAAATTGTATGAAGCTAAACTATTTTATCAATGATTTGTGATATCTATTGTTTTCATACCTCTAAGCGTATCTAATAACGATAATTGATGAAATTATTGTCCGAGAATATTTCATATTTTATCATCTGTTAGATTGAATGCGTGAAAACTTAACAAAAGTGAAGTTAAACATATTCTAAGTATTTATTGTAAATACGCCATTGTGTAAGCACTTTTTGTTGTAACTTGTTTGAGTGTGCAATTCTGTGAATAAACAAAAATTGCAATATATCGTGTTCTTTCATGTGCTTGGCTTTCTTGAAATCATTTTTTAATGTTTCGATTTTAAGTTTAAGAAGTAGTAAAGGTATCTTCGATCAATAGTCGGTCGCGCTATCTTCCAGGAAAAGCGATGAAGATATATTTCGACTATGTTAGTGCAGAAAGCGTGAATTTCCATAAAGCTAATTTGGAAGCAGAGCAACAGAAACCTGTGAAGGTTTTGCTATTTATTAAATCTATTACAGAAACTTGAGAAGAAGTATTTATGTATTTACTTAAGCACCAACTTTGCTTAAGCACTATTAATAAGTATTTACTTTTTGTCCATTATTGAAGAAAAATAAATGCGTTACATAATGATAGGGACAATTTTAGATCTGTCGTGGGCACCTGTGGTCTACGCCGCTTGACATCAGAAAATAGGGATACAAAACCTTGCTTAAAAGTGATCCGAATGCATGGGTGAGATTCTTCCGGAAATTTGGCATGAATTTTATTGTGTCTCGAGATTCGTGCAAAAACGTTATTAAACAGAAAGACGGGGTAGAGTTTTTTTTTATACAGCTGTTCAATTTTTGAGTACGGTTTGTGAAACAAAATTTTTTTTAAGATTGATAATAACAGTCATCTTGATTAACTGTTTGCCATTAGACAATTCATTTCTCCATTGACTGGTACGATTAAATCCCCTGAAAAGAAAGCGTGAAAGCATTCAAAGCCATAACTACTGGACATTGCCAAAGAGTTACCCAAAGTTATTAGAAAAAAAGGAGTGAGAAATCTGTCTTATGAACTGTATTCGACTGTATTCCGTTGTTGTGGACATCCACTCCAGGAGAACACTTACTTAGATTCATTTTGGAATCGTGTATTTGACGACAGAAGATGGAATTATTCGATAATCCCTAGCCTACTTGGTAAGCGCTAGTCAAGGCAGTCCTAACGTTGTTTCATGATCCTTTAGTAGAGGGGACTTTCAATTGAGTCGATGCCACAGTTGGCATAGGAAGGTATAGTCTTCAAACGTATAGTCGGTATAGTCAGTCCAATTGACTGTGAAATACCAATCGAAGTCGGACAAGCCCATATATGAAAGTATCTCTATAAAGCAGCCAGACATGCAGCTTATGAAGAACATGCAACAATCCCACAGCGCCTACACAATACATTTGAAAGCCTAGGAACAAGAAAAAATATACCATCCCCAAAAGGTTCTACTGCTCAAGACAGCGAAAGAAAATGAAGAGATAAGATTGAAACAGCGAAAAATAAGAAAGCTATTGGAATCTTTGGTCACAAAGAAATAAGCTCTTCATGCCAGTAATCCTTCGAAACAAAGTAGATGTAGTTGATAAGACTGTGGTACTATCAAAGGCGTATTAATCTGTGATAAACAATCATTTCGTGCGTAGAATTTTGTAGCCAAATTGAGGAGCTCTCATCATTTTGTTGCTCAGATATTTTCCTGTTTTCGTCAAAGATATTTTTGATCAGGCTGTTAGGTCTGTATGTAAATAAATATTTATTAGTAATTATTTCAACTTAGATAGTAATATTAACATACATGCTTACGAATCTACAATCTACATGTGACAGAGAATATTTGAAAATGAGATAATGATACAATCAACAACAAAAGTGTTAGAAAGAAACTGCAAAGCTTCAGCATGGTACCTTTGAAGAGCCATTTGAATATGGCTCCGTAAGTTGAAGCTTAAAGTTCATATTTTGAACAAGTAATTTTGAATTATGAAAAATCGAAAAATTTATCTAATTAAGAAGTTCCTTAAATTTCTACATCTCATTTTATTTTTCACGTGTTTGACGAGGGTTACGCCAGTTTTGATATACAACATATTTTTAGCCATTATTATCGTTCGCTATATGCCCTTATGTGATTGATACGTAATAGTTTGTGATAAGCTCTGTAATTTCGTGTGAAAACTTATCATTTTGTTTCCAAATTGAGGAATAGTCCTCACTTTGTGGTTGTTTTCATTGCTGGAAACAGGATTTTCAGATTTTCGTCAAATATCTTCCAAGTGATTAAGTTATCGATAATTTCGAATTATGGGCGAAGAATCTATGATACCTAGAATATAAGCGCATTGTTTCCCAAAATTTCTTTGTCTCATTTTGCACTTAGTTGACGTCACGCCGCTTTACAATATACATTTTATTATCATCCGTCACATATAACCGTATTATCGTCTCAGATACCTTCATTAGCTATACACGCAGAAAGTTGTTTCGATGACATTTATGAAGATTCTTGTATTAGACGAAAGCCACTTCATTTTAAACACATTTCTGTCATAATTTGTTATGCGTCTCTTTTTTCCCCAATATCTCCCATACTAGCATCTTTCTTTTATTATTACAACTTTGTTTTTCTGAGATGCTTTCTATTTCTCTAAAACATGTAAAAAACAAACATCATTGATACAGTTGTTAAGCTGAGTGATCCAGAGAAACAGGGACAATATGCAAATGTTTTTATGTAATGCAAATCTTCCTTGGTTCGGTGGTGAAACCTATTGTGTAGTTGATTAGTTTGTAAATATCATTTCTGACAATGGCAAATCGTTATAAGTAGGCCGACAAATGTCAGTAAGTATAGTAAAAAAATGCTGTGTCAGAGTTTCCAGAAATGGCGTCTGCCAGAATCTCACCCATGTCAGAATGGAATATCATGCTTAATTCAGCAAGGAAAAGAAAATCAGATGAACGTATAATTTCATGACTATAATTTTGCCCCTTAAATGTTTTTTCATTCATTATTTCATTTCACATCTATTGGACCAAAAGCACGTACTCAGCGAGTATACGAATATTTTGCATGCGTAAAAGGCCGACCAGGTTGCTTTTGACTTGAGGAAATTTACGCACTTCGGTGGGCGAAATGTATTGCCGATAATTTCTTTACATCTCTTGAGTACTAACAAAGTTTTTTTTATTAAACCATGTTGATATAAGGACGAGGCCTGGAATCACATGCACTTTAAGTTTTTTGACCATGCTTACTTTTCTGGTCTGAAATAATGAAGCTGGCAGCTGCGAGTATGATATCCCTTTATGATTATGACAAAATGCGCTGATCAAAGTTTCACGAATGCGGATGGCATAGGAACATGCAGAGACAAGACGAATTATCTATTATTCCGTCACTGATTGGAATGCTGCTTAACTATCAAGATTGAGCCGAGGATGATTAGGATTCTGCGGTCGTCATTATAGAAATCATCAACGCCCATCATTTTCATTTATACACAATTATGACCCTTAGCTGATAGTGACCACGCTATACAACAATTATGCTGACTGAAATGTGGACATTAACCAATTATTTGCTCATTAATGACACATAAGGAGGTTAATTTAACCACCAAAAATAATTGTCAAATTCATTTAAACAATCATTTTATTCATAAATTGCAAGAAGTTCTTCGCTTTCATGTTACAAGATTTAATTTTGGTAGACGCTGTGGGAACACTTGAGTTGAGAATTTGATGTTATGGTTATTGTTATGGTGATGCAAAGTTTCACAGTTCTTTGGCAACTTAGCGGCTTCGCAAAAGTTTACAATCACTTCTACATTAATTTTTGACAGCTTTAAAAATGTTTGACTGTTAAATATGAGCAATTCCACGCAACTCAACATTAGTAATGGGCAAAAGACCGTTCCAGGCCACCACAAAATTCAAAAAAATAGTATCTTTAAAAACGACATAAATTCATGAATTTAGACCCTTTTTCAGGTTTTTAAGACCTAAATACATGAATTTAGACCGTTCCAGGACACCATAAAATCAGAAAAAATAGTATCTTTAAAAACGACATAAATTCATGAATTTGAACCCTTTTTCAGGTTTTTAAGACCTAAATACATGAATTTAGTCCATTCAAAAAGTACCATTTTTCAAAAATAGTATCTTTAAAAACGACATAAATTCATGAATTTGAACCCTTTTTCAGGTTATGAAGACCTAAATTCATAAATTTGGGCGTTTTTAAAAATACCCAATTTTTAAAATTTTTCAAAATCTCAAAATTTGAGAATTACAATTTTCACCCTCGCTTAAATCATGACCGTTCCAGGACACCGAAAAAATCATAAAAGTTAAGAATCTCAAAATTTGAGAATTACAATTTTCACCCCCGCCAAAATCATGACCGTTCAAGGACACTGAAAATTAGTATTTTTAAAAACGTCTTTTAAATCCATTTTTCAGGTTTTTAAAATATATCATGTGACTAAAAATATTTCTTTAAAAATGGAAGAAACAAAAGTGGAAGGAACTTCAGAAATGGAAGGAACCTCAAGAATATATCCTTCGTTATCATATGAACGTAGTTCTACTTTAATGGACATTGAAAAGATTAACATTGAAAAAATGAATAAAGAAAAACACAAAGATAGAGTTAGGTATATGAAAGATAAGGAATCTCAATTATTATTAAGATTAGAGCATTATAAAAAATTAAGAAAGAGATGGACTAAAGTTAAGAATGTAACACAAGGAATTGGCATATTCTTAACAATAAGTTTAGGTGCTTTGACAATTGTTATATCTTCAGGTGTTTTAGTAATTCCAGTAGTTGCTACAGCTTTAACAGGTACGGGTGTTTTTGCAACTTCACTTGTTACAATGTTAGATAAATCTTTAATAACTAAGAAACGAAAATCATTAAAAACTAAGCATTTACATATTAAAGAAGTCTATGATAAACTACATTACTACTTTCAAAGAGTATGTGATGATAATGTTATTACGTTAGATGAGATTGAAAAATTTGATCAAATAGCTAATGAAGTAAATCAAATATCATTTCAATCACAGACAGAAAAAGTTGATGATAAAAATAAAAAGGATGGCAAAATTTCTAGTGATGCTAAAATTTCTAATGAAGAAAATGACAAATTTTTTTTAGAAGAGCTAAAAACTTTAAGCGAAAATTTAAGCAAAACTTTATTAAACAAAACTTAAAACGAGAAAACTTTAAACGAAAAGATGTCAAACAACAAAGCAATAAAAAAATAATTTGTTCAGTAAAATGTTTTTGCTGTATTCCAATGTTACCACAAAATTCAAATATTATATTTTAAAAATGGATAAAATTAGAGCTGATAATAAAAAAAGAATTAAACAATTAGAAGAGTTAATAAAACAAAGAAATATTATGAAAGAAAATCATCTTCAACATAGAATGATAAAAGCTGGTATTCAATCTGATATGTTTGAAAAAATGCAGCAAACCGAGCAAGTAAAAACTGATTTTGAGAAAACTATGAAACCATTTAAAACTCTTGAAAAAGAAAGTACAAATAATGATAAACAAATTGATATAACAGATCCAGAGCACAAAACTATATTAGATGACTATGGATTACTAGAATCAAACATTAATAAGAAATTACCAAAATCTATGCAATTTGAACATTCTATTTCATTTATAGATGGAAAAACAATACCTAGATTTTATCTCGGACAAAAAGAAATATTTCCACAACCTTTTCGAGGTATAATTTTTTCACCAGATAAATCTCCTTTTAATTTAGATAGAAATTTTGTTAATCTTTTAAGAGGAGCAGATTTAAATAATTATGCTGTAGAAGATCTCATAAAATATAAAGCTATGTTAGACAGAGTTGGTGCAGTAAAATCTTTTAGACGTTATAAACAATTAGAAAATTTATTATCAACGGGAGTTAAAGTAGGGAAAAGTTTATCTGAAAAACAGAAAACTGAAACAACTGTATTTTTACCAGATGATCCACAAGAATTACTAAATAGATTAAATATTTTAATATCTGCAATAAAAGAAGGACATAATTCTAGTTTCAATGAAATTCATGCTATATTGAAAAGACTGTTAGAAAAGAAGATTCTAAATGAAGAGGATTATAAAAGTATAACCGGACATCTCTGATGTCGTCCAGGACTTCGCCCGTAGCTGAAATATGTTGTTGTTTTTAATTTTTTATAAAAAAAATATTTCATAAAAAAATATTTATTTAATTTTTTCAGTTTAAAAATGTGTTCAGCAGATTTAGACAAAATTAATAATCATTTAGAAAATTTGATAGAGATTTTGGGTTCATCAAAATTTAGTACGACGTTAAAATTTATAACAACTACTTCATCACACACTTGTAATTTAGAACCCATTCTACATTTGGAACAAAATAAAAATTATCAAATTGCATTGACTAGTTTCTCTACATTTAACACTATTCAAAACGTTATCAAAGATGTGAATGATCAATTTAGATATTCTACTGATAAAGGCAAAACATGGAAAATACTAACTTTTCTTCCTGGTTCTTACGAAGTTGAAGCAATATCAAATGAAATTAAGAGACATTTAGGTATATCATTTAAAGATAAGAAACAATTACATTTTGCAGTTGAACCGGCAGTTAATAAATTTTCTCTTACTTTAGACGAAAATCATCAAGTTGATTTTAATCATGATAGATCATTGTCAAAGCTATTAGGATTTAATAAACAAACCTATAGTCAAGGTTATCATTTAGGTGAGAAGATTCCAAAAATAACTGAAATAAATTCAATTGTTGTACATTGTGACATTATTGAAGGAGGATATATAAATGGTAAATTATCAAATTTAATATTCAGTTTTCCAGCTTTTACTGTACCCATTGGTTATAGATTAAATGTAATTCCACAAACATTAATATATTTCCCTATTACAAGAAAAACTATTAACAACATTGGCATTAGAATCACTGATGAGAAAGGACAAGAAATAAATTTTGGAGGTGAAGAGATTATGATAGATCTTTTGGTTCGGGAGGTATAAACTCCCACGCGAAGCTAGAGAAGTTTAATTTTCCTCTTCTTCTTTAAAAACAAAAATAAAATAAAAATAAATTTTTTTATTAAAAAATGAGTGAAGTGCTACCATTAAATAAAAAAAACTTAAATTTAATCATGATCCAAATTTATCTAATAAAGTTTTGTCAGTTATTTGTGGAAGATCAGGTTGCGGAAAAACATATCTCTTATTTAAAATTTTAACGACTCCAAATTTTTTGGATTATAACAATCTTATAATTTATACAACAACGGCAGAACAACCCGTCTATCAATTTTTAAAATATGGATTTGAAAATAATCTTAAAAAAACAGCAATTGCTTCATTATTCAAAGAATATGAAAAATCTGAAGATGAAGAAGAAATAAGTTCGTGGTGTGAAGAAGCAGCAAAAAATAATCAGTTAGTAGAATCTAATAAAAATAACCATATAAAGATACAATTAATAGATGATAGTGGTAATATGCAAGATCCTAGTAAACTAGATAAAACAATGAAACATTGTGTAATTTTTGATGATTGTGTTAATGATAGAAATCAGTCAGTTCAGAGAAATTATTTCACAAGAGGTAGACATAATAACTGTAGTGTATTTTATTTAACACAAAGTATGTATTCATTAGACGGAAGTGTTATTAGAAAGAATGCAAATATATTTATACTATTTGAAATAAATGCAAGAAACTTAAGTGATTTGTTAAGAGATTTATGCGTAAGAAATAAAGATGAATTTAAACAATCGTGTAATAATGCTTGGTCAAAAGATTATGGCTTCATTACAATTAATATTGATAAAAAAATTCATGAAAGAGTTATCGAAAATATTTTCGCGGAGTGATAAAAATATACAAATATAGTGTTACAATATTTTTTTTTATTTTATATATATGTCATATTTGTCTATCTTAGAAATTAGAAAATTAAAAAGGTTCAGTAGTTATTCCATCAGGTAAAATTTTTCTTTTATCATCAAATGGATCTAATGCTAATTTATGTTCTTCTTTTAAATACATGTTATGTTTTTTTGAATTAAGTCTATAATTACATGCTGTTTTTATTTCATTATTAAATAATACATTTTTATAATCTTGAAATGTTATTTGATTAGCCACTGATGCCTTTGAAATTCCTTTTAATGTTTTATGTGTTTTAATATTATTAGTTGTATCATAACAGTAACATTTAGATTTTAAAAATATAGCTTCTGTTATGAAATCTTCATTTCCTTCTAATTCATCTTTTACTTTACATAAATCAGAAGGATGAATGATATCTTTTATTTTATCTATTTCTTCATCAAGTGAAGAATTATACGGTATTGTTAATTCTAAGAAAACAGAATCGGTATCTGTAAAGTGTAATTTATAGTTTTTGCCATATGCAGGTGCTAAATAATCATATATAAATCTATACATAAATAGTTTAGCTAATTCTAATATAGTGAAACCAATAAAATTAAACTTATCATGTTTTACGCTAATTCGACGTAAATGTACAGCACATAGTTCATCACTAAATCTAGTAGTTCTTTTATATGTAGGTTTCTTTGTTAAATTTTGAAACCTATCTTTATCATAAACTATTTCAATATTTTGTCTATTACGCACATTTTCTAAAGTCTTACCATAAAATGCATTATTCATTAATTTGAAGAACACGTTTCCAAAATCATCTTTATTTCTTTTAGCTATTTTACGTTTTTCAATATTGAACTCTATATAATTTTTTAACCACCTAGATTTTTGATAAAATAGTTTTCGATGTATTTTGGTGAGAATCATTCCATGATCTAAATACCAATCTAGCATTCTTCCTTCAACAACATACTTTCCTTTATTGCTTTGTGTTAACATAAGTTTTTTTGTTGGTCTGTATTTCTTAGGAATTAAAGATTTTTGATAATCTGAAAAATCTTCTATATTAGGAATTTTGTTTTCGGGACAGAAAGGAAAATATTTTGTTTTATCTTTTATTTCATCAGGGTATACTAAATCAACTTCATATATATAACCATGATTATAATTTCCATCATATGTTTTTTGATAATCTAGAATATTACACCATGACATTTCACCTGTTGGTAATTCTTGTATCATGCAAGAAGAATATAAGCTATTAAAATCATAATATAACAAATAGTTTTCTCTCATGAATTCATCAATTGCTTTTTCACGTTCTACTCCTTCTCGTTTCGTTCGAAAAATTTCTAATATTTTTTCTTTTTCTTCTGGAGATAAAGGTTTCATTATTCCATATTCTTGTGGATTTACTTTCTTATTATAACATTTAACATATCTATTACCTAAAACTGATGAAACTCCACCTCTAATTCCAGATTCAAAAAATAATAATTTATCATATGTATTTTCTTTATAATGTTTAAGTTTAACACCAGTATGTTTTAATCCTGCTAGCCATGTTAAACCTGGTGTAGAATAACAATAACATGGATCTATTCCGTAATATTCTAAACACATGTCACGAAAGTTTTCGAAAAGATCAGCTAGTATTAATACATCTATCTGTAGATATTTCATTGTATAATCATACATTGTTTTACAATTTAACTCTCTCCAATTCTTTTCAGCTTCTGCATAGTCTTCTTCAGATAATTGTGATTGTTTTAATGTTGATTTAAATTTATTTATTGGAGGAAGTTGTTTTTCTTCCATAATTTTATTCACAGAATTAAAATCAGTCTTCGACTGTGAACCACAGGTTTTATCTCCAGTTATATACTCATACGGAAATATGCCTTTTAAAGGTTTTAAATTATATTTATTTAATATTTTACATTGTTCAGATTTCAAAGTTTTTCCCATAACATCTAATGAATAAGGAGTAAAAAATCTAAATGCATCTAAAATTCTAATACAACCTAATTGCATTGAAAAATATTCTTCCTCTGTTTTACATAGTACATTTATTTTTTGTTGTTGTAATTTTTCAGATGAAAATAAATCTTTCATTACTAGATGGAAATCATATTTAGAACCATTATAGAGATATAAAGGAACAAAGTTATATTTAAATTTATTAGCATTAAGATTACAAGAATTATGTGCTGCACCTCTATATAATCCATTTAGATGATCATGATCTTTTACCTTGACGGCAGAGCCGTCGCTTCGCCTATCAAGATATCTACCTTTGCCATTTTTATAATTTTTTGTAAATTCTCTTCCACAGTAATAACATTTTGTTTCATTAATAAAATTTAATTTTTCTTTTTCTGTTAATGGCATCATCGGTATATTTGTTTCAAGCAATTGTGAAAAACGTCCTTGTAATTCTTCTACTTTCTTTGTAAACATTTCTGAACTATCTTCACCATAGTATTGTAAATATTCTGATTTAAATAATTCAGGATAATTTGAATGAATGTACATTCCCCAACATAATGGTTTTTGTTCAAATAAATATTTTTCTTTACTTTGTTCAGCTGAACTTTTTCCAGGTGCACTTTTTTCAGAATTATAATTTTCAGAATTATAATTTTCAGAATCGGGTGAAGCCCTGGAACTTTCCGTTCGATTTTGTGTCATATTAACATTATATGCTTCAAAATCACAATAAATAGTAAAGGGTACTTTATTTTTAAAATACCATTTATTATATTCTAAATAATCATCTTTAGGAAAAGTATTTTGAACTGCTTCGTTTTGTTGACAATTCTCCAAATGTCTATTCATTTCTTCTAAAGTTCTAAAACTTGTCATACATTGAAGACAAGGAAAATTTGTATTATCTGAAGTTTTTGTGAATATAGAAACATCTTTACACAATATAAAATGACCCTGATAATATAATATATTCGCTTGTGCTGGTTGTTTTGACTGTTCTAGTTTTTCAAATTCATCTTTATATATTTCATGTGTTTCATTAATTTCTTTTGTAATATTAAATGTATTTTGATGATAATTTTGATTTAATATTTGTAGCTGATAAATATATTCTTTATCATATTGTTCTTTATATTGTTGTAGACATTTTTTTAAAGATTCATTTATTTCATTATTTTCTTCATTATTTAATTCTTTATTGTCATCATTTAATTTTTGAATCGTTTCTATCTTATTTTGATATTTATGGCCATATTCTTGTAGTAACATTTTTGTTTGTTGTTGATAATCTGTTTTACATTTTTGTAAACTTTTATTTAAATTTTCTAATTTTTGTTGATATTCTGAAGATAAAGATGAATATTTGTAATTATAATCATCAGTACGTCCTTTATAATTATTATGATTAATCATTATTGGTGATAGTGTTTTAACAAGTTCAAATTTTTCAGTACATATTATATTTCCTTGGTAAAAAATATTATGATGCATGTAATTTCCTCTATCATTATATACTATTTCTGATTGACATAAATTTTTATTATTCAAATAAAATTTTTTTGAATCTGAGTAAAGTGGAATAATTTTACCAATAGAAACATAATTCACATTTAATTCAAAAACATTTACTTCTATTAAATTTTTATTCTTTTTATGAAACTTTTTTAACCTATTATAATCATATGGAAATTCATCTAAGCCATCAGAGAGATCAAATTCATTTATGTATTCTTCTTTATTGTAATGACTTAGTCTTTCTTTATGATATTCTGCAGGATGTAAATGTGCTATAATACTCCACAGAAAACAATAATCATCTTCATTTTTTATGTTGATTATTTGTGGTGAACTGAAAGGTAAAGGAACATAACTACCACCAGTATTATTTTTATATTTATCAATTACTATTTTCTTAGATAGTATTTTAACAAATCTCCAACCAGATTCACGTAACTGGGCTTCAATTATACAATTTTCTAATTTAAGTATCATCGATTCAAATATGGGTTGTATATCATTTACATTATGAATTTCTTGTGAATTTGTAAAATGTCCTTGTATTATTTCTTCAGGAATTCCATCAGGTCCATTTTTTGTATAAAGTACTTCTACATTCATATAACATTTGAAAGATTTCTTAAATATATTATAAAAGTTTGTTAATACATTATAAAAAGTTTTATCGGTTTCATTATATTCAACAGATTCATTAAATAAATATTTTATATCTGTTACTGGCGAAGCCCTAGAACCTTCGGTTCGTTCCGCTTCATCGGTTCGTTCAGCTTCATCAAATTCATCAGTATCGCTAAATAAATATCTTCCATCTGGTACGGGCGAAGCCCTAGAACCTTCGGTTTGTATGGTCTCATCTTCACTATTAAAAACTTTTTTATATTCCGAATGTGAATAATCATCAAACATTTTTTTAACTTTTATATCAGTAGGCAATGTTTCTAGATAGTTTTTATAACTATTTAATTTTAATATATTTCCTTCATCAACTCGTTCTACATTTTGTAAATGCAATTTACTATTTAAATGAGATTGATAACTTCTTTTTGTTTGCAACTTTTTTTACATAAGACACAATAAAACTTGGTATTTTCCATTTTTTTTATTTTTTTAGAGAAAATTTAAGAAAAAAATTTGTGTTTTAATTTTAGATATAAACATTCTAATATCAAGGACTTGAGTGTTATTTTATATTATTATATATTTCACGTTCTTTAGTTATTTTTTTCTTTATCACATTAAGTTTTATCATATTAAGTTTTATCATATTAAGTTTTATCTTATTAAGTTTCATCATATAATGTTTTATCAAAAGATAATTTAAATTTTTTTTCACTAACTATTGATTCATCATCATCATCATAAATTGTTTCTTCATCATCATAAATTACACTTTTTGGTATAGGATGCCCTTCCATGATAGGATACCATTCTCTTATTGGAATATCTAATTCTAAATTACATCTTTTATCTGATAATAATATAATAGAGAAAAATATTGGTCTTTGATCTCTTTTGGAAAATTTAATAACACCACCATAATCTGAATCACTTTTAGTTTTTGTTAAAGATGATAAAATTTTAAATTGATTAGATGTAAATCCTAATTTAAATTTTGTAGACCCGACACATAGTTGTCTAACAGTATCTTCAACTATACCATCATTATTATTTTCAATTGTAAGAAAATGAAATTTAGATAAATTTTTATAATTACTAATATTTTTATAATCTTTTTTACCATTTACACCTTTTTCAGATGTTACAGAATCATCATTATTATCATAAGATTCTTTAAGATCGGGCAAAGCCCTAGAATCTTCGGTTCGTTTATTATGATTATGATTATGGTCATTGTTAATAGTATAAGGTGTAGTCCACATATAAATTTTCTCTTGTTGAGCTAAACCATTTATATAAGATTTTAATAAATTAATATTTAAGTTTGAATATAATCCTATATAAGTATCATCATCATATCTTTGCGGCATTTCTAATGTTTCTTGTTTATAAATTGTGTCTCTATAATAAACTTGGCATAATAATTCTTCATTATGTTTTTTACTCTCTATATGAATGTTATATTGATTTTGTTCATCAACAAATAATCTAATTTTTTCTTTCGAAAAAGATTTTAATTTTTTAACTAATTCTGTAATATTGATATAATTAATAATTTTATTTTCTATCCACTCAGTATTACTAATCGGTAAAACTGCTCTAATAAATCCATAAACATTATTATGACCTATTATAACCATATTTTCTTTATTTAATTCAACATAAGCTACATCATTATATTTACTTACAATCTCCATAAATTTAATAAATGGATCCCCGGAAATAAACAATTATTAGTTTCTATAGAAGGTAAACCTTTAGTCTGTTCTCTAAATATTTCGGCTTGTAATTGAAATAAAATATTAACATCTATACATGGATTATTATTATTATTATTATCAAAACATTTATTTTCAAATCCCGTTGATCTCGTCGAATAAGAAGAACAGGATGATGCGGGCGAATATAATTTTTTTAAATTTGGATTTTCCATTTTTTTATTTTTATTAGAAAAAATTTTATTTTTTATTTTTATTAGAAAAAATTTTATTTTTTTATTGTTAAAAAATGATGTTACCAAATGTTGGTGGAGGTGCATATATCCCGAATAATCGTGAATTAGAAATAGAGATAGAAAATTATATCATGAAAACTGGAGACGTTTTATCTGGTCCATTGCATCTTTCTATTCTTCCACAACAAAATACAGAGTTAACAAATAAACAATATGTTGATACACAAATCAATGATTTAAAGGAAAAATATATAAACGATGTTTTGGTTCCACTGATGAATGAATTAAAGTTGCTAAAACTTAATGACAAATCATTAAACGAAAAATTATTAAAACTTGATAAAAAGGATAGAGAGCTAGAAGCAGATATAGCAAAACTTTTTAAAAAGATTTCTGAACAATCAAAAATTTTAATATTACTTTCTATAAAGTTAAAATCTGCTGTAATTAAAAATAAACATCAGATAAAAATGTTAAAAGAACAATTAGAAGATGAAATAGAAAAACTTCCTGAAAGAATTAAAAAAAATTTAAAGCAGTTACAAACTACATTCCAAAAAAGTGTTGATGAATTAAGTTCTAAAATTACTCAACAAATGAAAAAGATGAATAGAATAATAAATGAAGTAAACTCACTTAATGAAAAAGTTGATAAAATGAAAAATCTTAAAATCAATTTAGAAAATGAATTAAAGAAAAATTTACAAGAAAACTCTAAAGAAAATAAAGAACAGTTAGATTCTGTTAAAAGACAATTAGATGTTCTTAAAGTTAAGTTAAATGCTCTTAAAACGGCGTTGAAGATTAATCAGCAGAAAATGCAAGTTAATAGAAGAGAAATTAAAGTACATCACACGCTGCTTGACGCAATAGATAAAGTGCAACAGGCAATTAATAAAGTTATCTCGAAGTTGTTGTCCATTCACAAACGTAAATCTTAGCGTAAATATTAACGTAAATATTTTTTCCCAAAAGTCAAATTTAATCCTAAAAAATGCCTATAATTTATAAACACAATCTTAAACAATTTGCTTCAAATCAAAGAATTGCTCATGAACCACGTATGAATCCTGTTTATCATTATGATAATAGAGAAACAGTCGGAACACAAAAGTTCCTAGGCACCGCAGGTGCCGTTCACACGGAAGGAGCTGGGATCTTCTCTGGTATTGGAAGTATCGTTAACTTAATTAAAAATAATAACGATTTGATTACATCTGCTGCAAAAGGAGCAGCTGCTATAGGTAGTACAGCTAGTGCAATATCAAATGCTGTTAAATCACAAAACGAATTAAAACAACTAGAAGCTATTCGTAAACTCAAGAATGATTCTGAAGAACTAAAAAAATTAAAAAAACTTTCAGATGAAACAAAAAACAAAATTGCTAACATAGCTGTAGAGGGTGATAGTAAACATAATGAAAAAACAATTGAAGAAATAAGAGGTAATGGTCTAGCAAAATTCTAAAATTATAATTTAGTAAAAATTTTTTTCTATCTGTGAGAAAAACAAAAAGTCAAATTATTTTTTATAAAAATGTCTTCGCTTATCGAAAATAAATTTAGATTAGACGATCCTCCGTTCGTCAGTTATAATCAAAAAAAGAATGACTATATAAGAATTGCTATGAATCCCGGATCTTCCAGTAGAGTAAACACTGGAGGTGATTTAATTTTTGAAGTTGATAATCAGCAGAGCTATTTATATTTACCTGATTCATTTTTACACTGTGAATATTCTTTATATAGTGATGCTAATTTTACAACACCATTACCAGATACCGATAATATTACACTAGAAAATAATTTTTTTCCAAGATTATTTACACAAATGCGTTTAGATGTTGCAACTCAAAATATAGAAACAATAAGTGATTCCCCAGGTGTAATTGATACAATGCTTAGATTTGTAATAATTGGTGAAAATAATAAAAAGTATAAAGTCGAAGGTTGGTTTCCTGATACTAGTGATGGTATAATTATTGATGATTTAACTCACGCTGGAACAGATGCAGCAGGAATTGCGAAAGATGTAGAAAATATTGCAAAACATTTAAATAAAACAAACAATACTGCATATAAAGAAAGACGTGAATTTAACAAGAAAAGTAAGCAAACAGTAAATTGGTCATTGTCTCCATTATTCGGATATTTAGATTATGTTAAAATATCATATCAATTAAAATTTAAATTAATATTTCATCGTACAGCAAATAATGAATTAATCTTTTTTGCTAAGACTGGAAAAAAAGCATATTTAAAAATTGATAGACTTGAATGGTGGATTAAGCATATTACTCCTAGTTTAGAAATTGAATCAGCTATTGCAAAAAGATTAAATACTAACAAACCAATTCCAGTTAATTTTCTAAAGAGAACTGCTAGTTCAGTAACTTTTTCCGAACAAAGATTTAACTGGCATTTTACTAGAACTGCGAATACTCCAAGATATTTATTACTAACATTTCAAAGAAATAATTCTCCAAGTTTTGATAAGAACAATAATATCTTCCATATTAATACAATTCGAAGTTTACAAGTTTCATTAAATCAAACTCGATATCCAATTGATCCATTAAGATTCGATGATACCAATAATCAATTTATGGAAGGATATGATGCTTATAGAAATCTTTGTATAGAATTTGGAGTTGAACCACAATTAACTCCTGGAGATTGGAGACATTTATATCCAATTTTCTGTTTCGATTTAAGTGCACAATCTGAAGATATTATTAAAAATGGTTGTGATGTAACAATTAATATTGAAAAAAAAGATTCCACAACTTCATTGATGGCTTATGGTTTATTGCTAGAAGATACAAAATATTCTATTGAAGTTCTTAATGGGAAGATGGTTAGGATCGGCTAAAGCCAGAGGAGCTTCGCTCCGATCGGTTAGTAACCTGAGGACCTTTGGTCCGATAGGCTAAAGCCCAAGACTTCGTCGTTTAATTAATTTAATTTTTTTGATAACTTAAAATTTTGATAACTAGAATAGATTAAAATTTTTTTAGTAACTTAAAATTTTTTCATAACTAGAATAGATTAAAAATTCTTAACTTAAACTTCTTAACTTAAAATTTTCGTAACTTAAAAGTTTTTTATTAAAAATGTCGCAAGCGAAAAGTAATATTAATAATAAAACTGTTGAATTAAAATTACGTAATATTGTTGACAAAAATACCCCTAAAACTATTACGATTAATAAAAAAAAGTATTACATAAGTAAACCAATGATAGAGAATATTCAATTACAAGAAGAAAAGAATGGCGGGATTCTCCCATTAATTCCACTAATAATAGGTGGCATAGCAGCTGCAGGAAGTGTTGCAGGCGGGACAGCTGGTATTGTCCAAGCAGTAAATAAAAATAAATCAGAGAAGGCAGCATTAGAAGAACAAAAACGTCATAATAGAGAGTTAGAGAAAGTTGCTAGGGGTGACGGAATAGTAGATAATTTTATTAGTAAATTAAAATTAGTTGATGAAGGAAAACGAGTTCTTAAAAATATTCTCCACAATGTTGATGATTTAATTGAAATTAAAGAAACTAAAGATGGTTCTGGAATATATCTAAGTCCTAGTATGATTCGGTAATAACCTCAGAACCTTTGGTTCTATCGGCTAAAGCCTCAGGACCTTTGGTCCGATTAGGTAAAACATTTATTTTATCTTTTTAATTTTTTTAATCTTTTAAAATGAATTCTACAAATTCCGAAAATTTAATTAAATTAAAAATTGTTAATTTAGATTTATTGAATTATCTATTAAACAAAAATAAAAACTCAAACTGTCAGCATATTGGAGGTGACAAGAACAAAAGTTCCATACCACTTCGGTGGTGATATACAAAAAACATTAGAAAACTTTCCTGGATTTATTTGGAGTAAATATTCGAAAGAAAAACATCTTCCTGGTCATTCATATACCGGTCCAGGAACTCGATTAGATATAAGACTAGATGAGAATAATAATCCGAAACCAGGTGAAGAACCGATAAATAGAGTAGATGCCGCCGCTTACAGGCATGATTTAGCTTATCGAAATCATGATCTAAGTTCTCGACATGCAGCTGATAAGAAGATGATTCAAGAATTAGATAGTATTTAGAATCCTACATTTAGAGAAAGAATTGAAAGAATGTTTGTTAAGAAAGCTTTACAAGCTAAAATATTATTCGGTCAGGGTTTAAATGAAAATCATAATTCAGACGTTTATGCATCTGAAATTCATAAAGAATATAGAAAGCCTAAATATTTATTAAAAGTAAAAGTATTTAATAAAGATGATATTTGGAGTGCTGATCTTATTCATATGCCGAATGAAAGGGACTACAAATACGCATTGACAGTTATAGATTTATATACACGATACGCTTGGGTGAAACCTTTAAAAAATAAAAGTGGTCTATCAGTTAAATATGCGTTTGAAGAAATCTTTAAAGAAAGTAATAGAAAGCCAAAAAAATTGTTTGTTGATAAAGGATCGGAATTTTATAACAGAAACGTTCAGCCACTATTTGAAATTGTTTATTCAACTGAAAACGCTGGGAAGGCCGTAGTGATAGAAAGATTCAATCGGTCGTTAAAAAATAAATTATTCAAGAAATTTACTGAGCAAAGAAATCAGAAATGGTTGAAGATATTACCAGGAATTGTGGAAGAGTACAATAATAAAGTTCATTCTGGTATTGAAGAAACTCCAAAGAATGCTTCTGACGACCCTGATTTGATACGAAAGAAAATATTCGAGAATAATAATTCGAATGAGAGTAATCCGAATTTGCAGAAACTTAAACCGAAATTTAAAATTGGAGATAGAGTTAGAATATTTAAATATAAGAATAAATTTGAAAAAGGCTTTGTTGGTTATTGGACTAAAGAAATATTTGAAGTTTGCAAAATAAATAAAACTTATCCGATTACTTATGAAATTAAAGATTTAGATAATGAGGATATCAGAGGTCGTTTTTATCAAAATGAATTACAGAAAACAGAGCTTTAGCTTCGCTTGAGTTATAGATTGTTTAACTCTAACATAATATCTAGAAATGGTACTCCTTTTTGTAATTTGTACAAAACGTATAAACATAATTGTCCACAATAGGTAGTGCCTGGTGTTTGAATTTGAAACGTATTGTATGTTCCCGTTCCAAGTAATTCTTTTACTTCATTTGTAGGGGGCAAACCGTATGAATCAAAATAATAGTTCTGCTGATGATTTTTAACGCCTGCTGACCAATGTACACCTTTTTCATTTGACGTATGAAGATTTGTTATGAAATTTACAGTTATTGATGGAACTTTGTTCCGGGAACTGAAGGTTCCTGTTGGCCTATTTTTTAGGAATTGTAATTCATCCCTCATCAATATGTGAAAATTCTTTATTCCTAATCGATTAGCAATCTTATTTAAATCGAAATTCGTTGTTGTCTGTGTTCCATATAATTTCAAAAACTCATTTATGTTGCTCATTTTATAATAAAAAAATTTCTTAAGGGACCCCTAGAAGACAGGGGGGTATTGATTTAAAACTGTTCTCTAATGATGTCTTTCCTTACTACTTAGTCAGAAGGGGGTATTGATTTAAAACATTTTTGTAATGATGACTTTCCTTACTACTTGGGGGGGGTATTGATTTAAAACTGATCCACAATGATGTCTTTCTTTACTACTTATTCAATTTTGAAATGATTTAATTTAATCTAAATTTAAACGTTACATTGTTGCATTGTAGCAGTAGAGTTGGTGTTTCGCTCATCTTTTATCAATAGTAATTCATTACTCATCAAGATGTGAAAATTCTTTATTCCCAATTGCTTAGCAATCTCATTTAAATCGAAATTTAATGTGGTTTTGTTTGCTGTATATTTTTAGAATGTCTCTAATGTTTCTCATTTTTATAGAAGATACAATGTTTCTATTATATTCCCGTAAATGAGAAATTAAAAACAACACATGGATATTTCAATTTGGTTACATCCACTTTGCATACATTCAATTTGGATACATTGAAATACATGTAAATTTGTCCACGCGTGGACAAGGTTTCATTGGATGAGAGAAAAATGACGTCATATAACAACATAATGAAAATGATTGAAAACAGAAGGGTTGAATAATCAATTATTCCAAAAACACTCATCTTGTGAAAGACACTGCTCCAAGATTGAAAGATTAGTTTTTAACAGTCATATAGGAAGCGAGACTCTACAAAGAGTCTGAAATTTATCTGCCAGTTTTGCCAACTTCATTGCGAAGCTCAATTCAGTTCGTGAATAGTTAATATTGTGATGTTTTAAGAGATATGTGAAATCTCCTTTATTATTCTCACACAAGGATAATATATGATTGGCGTGTTTTCCAATAAAAATTTTACATGTGTCACTCAAAAGATGGCTTTGTTTTTCGTCTTTCAAGTGTTGTTTCAAAGAATTCACTGTCGTTGAAATGTCCCCCGCCGGTTCTGTAAAATATTCCACTGATTCGATGAATGTATGACGTTCAACAACACTTTCCTTCAACTGTTTTGTAAATGTTTCGATTCTGAAGGGAAGTGCTGCTTCCTTCTTTGCTCTGGCTGCGATTTTATGTTGCTCTTTGTATGCTTTTCGAGCAGAACGTATAGCGTCAGGATTGAAGAGTAGAGGCGCTTTCTTCACTTGCTGGTCTATATACGAAAAGTATTCAGAATGTTTCTCCGATGGAATGAACAAATCCGCAATATTTTTGAAGAACTCTGGAAGTACCGTTGCTATGTTGGCTTGTTGTTCAACGACTGCTTGACTCATGATTGACGGATAAATTAGTACAAATCACTATGTTCAAAATATAAGAATAACGTAATTAAAGATAGCGGAACGATGAGAGCAAGCAGATGCTAAGTGTTGATTGAAATAATATCACAACAATCTGAGCACACGATACAATGACAGACGAGAGAGATAAATGAAAACAGTACAGCTGGCAGATATCTTAACGACATACGGGTGTGCTGACGCATTAACAAGAATTAAAACAACTTGCCTAACGTACAATTAAAATGTCATTGTTTCACAGAGTAGTAGCAGCTGTTTGTTCTTTCATACATTGTTTCCTTTCAAATGTTTGAGTTGGAGGACACAGCTCTTTACACTGAAATGCCTTTTATTCATAAATGCGAGAAGCAGATGTTCTCTACAATTGAGTGTTTATCTGAGTGCAATGCAGTAGATAAATTGTAAGAACGCCAGGAGCGGTCATGATTTGAGCAATGAAAATGATCATAATCACAAATTTGAAATTCTCAACTTTTATGATTTTTGGTGTCCTGAAACGGTCATGATTTAAGCGGTGAAAATTGTAATTCTCAAATTTTGAGATTCTTAACTTTTATGATTTTCGGTGTCCTGCAACGGTCATGATTTTGGCGGGGGTGAAAATTGTAATTCTCAAATTTGAGATTTTGAAAAATTTGAAAAATTGGGTATTTTTAAAAACGCCCAAATTTGTGAATTTAGGTCTTCATAACCTGAAAAAGGGTTCAAATTCATGAATTTATGTCGTTTTTAAAGATACTATTTTTGAAAAATGGTACTTTTTGAATGGACTAAATTCATGTATTTAGGTCTTAAAAACCTGAAAAAGGGTTCAAATTCATGAATTTATGTCGTTTTTAAAGATACTATTTTTTCTGATTTTATGGTGTCCTGGAACGGTCTAAATTCATGTATTTAGGTCTTAAAAACCTGAAAAAGGGTCTAAATTCATGAATTTATGTCGTTTTTAAAGATACTATTTTTTTGAATTTTGTGGTGGCCTGGAACGGTCTTTTGCCCATTACTAACATTTAGGTCAAAAAATTAAATTGTCGGATATTGGTTATAAACACACCTTTTCATATCACAATTACCCCCAAAAGTCCGAATCTGATATTGAATTTTACGTTTGAAGTCGATTTATAGCTGAATTTTTTTAATTTTCTTCAAAGTTCATCTTTTTGGAATTTACATTATTTTTCACGTGAATTTCCTCATGATTTTTTGCACAAGACAGTTAATTATTTTTTTTTTCAACAGTATCACTTTAATATCAGGTCAAGAATGATAGAAAAATATGTATAGATTCATTCAATCTTAAATTTTTCCTGAGAAATTTTACATTGTATAACACATGTAAAAAATGTAACGTTATTACGCTTCAGAGCGATTTTTTGATCTGTAGGATTATCTATTAATCCTAATGTGGCATAATCTCTTATCCTAAGCTAGCATCGGTCACTTATGATGGAACAACTGTGAAACTGATTTTCACTCGATTCATAAATGCTGCATAGAATGCAACGTTATTACGTTTCAAGCATAATAACGTTACATTGAAACGTAATAACGTTACGCAAACTATATTTTATCATTGTAAACAGTTATCAAAGGTCTCAACAGGAATCTCGCGAGTACCGCGACACGAACTTTCATAAATTTCAAATGATATCGTGTGTATCTGACATCAATTTATCATAACTGGTTGTTTTTATGAGTACAACGCTATATCGAACGTAAACACTAAATTCCAATGACGTATTTTGTAGTACACTATATTGAATAAGTTGGTATCAATTAAGCGGATAAAATAAATAAAATATATCTTTATGGTTTATGCAGATGCTCTGAAGCTACAGCTTGCATGTTTCATTTGCTTTGCTATTCTTCATAAGTGAATCAATAATAAATCAAAGTCCGTTGTAGCAAAGTTGCACGAATTGACATGAAAATCGAGTAGTGGCTACTTATGAGAAAAAGCCTACGAATTGAAAGATTTGATCGAGACCATTATACCATTTAAGCAAAGTTGAAATCATATTAGTATCCTAGTTGTTGGAAATAAGTTCGTGGATTGCCCTAGAAGTGGCATATGCAGCATAGTTGAAGTCACGGAGTCAAGTCAAAATAGTCCTCCTGCGAAATGGTCTTTATATGGCTTTGATAAAACTGTTCCAGAAAAAGTTTCGAGATAAAATGCAAATAACAGAAACGTCCTCAGCAACATCCGAAACCTACACTTCTGTTAAATTTTGAGCGGAAAATAGTCTCTGAGTTTGAAACCAGGTATAAGTAGGCCTACTTCAACTGGCAGTCAGAGGCTATTGGTTTTCCGACTAAAATTTTAACGGAAGCATGATGCTGCTGAGACCGTCTCTGTTATTCATATTTTTTTTAGCCTTTCCCTGGGACAGGTTTATTGAAGCCGAATTTTAGGGCCATTTCGTCAAAATAGCACTTTGACAAGGAGCCAAAGTCACACTTTGCCTTCAGATTGCTATCTCATTTGTCATGTGATCATGATGCTCAAACTGAGTGGGTAATTCTGCAAGTGTCCATGGAAAACGTAAGCTGTCCAAATCATGATTAAAAATGTATGTGCTTTATTGTATGCATTTGTGACTTCTTGAACTGTAATCTACGATGCTGCACTTTCAAACGCATGTCAAGTCATTTCTCCTAAGGAAGCGAGTTGAAAGCTTGAGTTGTAAACAGACCATCCTGCAGACAAGAGTCTTCGGGAAATCATAGCTGTCTGAAAGAATGTTTCATCCATAAAAATGTAGTTTGAATGTAGGACGGCATCGGTGTTAAATCATTGAATGGTCGACACGCGTTGTTTCGCAAACTTTTGGTTAGATACTTTGCTACGGTACCTGTGATCATGTAAGCATCATCCGAGGGCGAATATGCAGACGTAACCGTTCCAGTGTTCGTACAGCACATTATTTGAAATTGATCAATCAAAGTTTGAATTTAGCCAACTAGTTTTATAACTAATATCGTGTAATACGCAGTAAATTACTGGCATCGCTTGAAATATTTAGGGGTAGACTTAAGCACAAGCAGATAATATGAACATTATGATGTCTCTGAAATGTCGACTTGTTTATTACGGTTTTAGTTCTTAACTATTTTGAATTAAATGCCTCTGCAAGAACTCATTAAATCAATTTGAATGGCGAGGGAAAACTTGCATCCATCTGCTTTTTCCCAAGATAAAGCATTTTCGAAATGACTGAAAGAAAAATACCTTCATTTCAGGGGTGTGGCTCAGGGTGTGGTTCAGGGGGGTGGGCGGTGAAGAGTGAATACAGAGCGCTTAGCGTGGCTTACGGGAGATGAGAGAGCTCCCATTCTTAAGTCTTGATGTATGAGGCGAAGTTTGTGTAAAGGCGGGGCGGATTACATATTTATCACACAGCGATTACATCTTTATGGGATTCGAGGATGAACAGGATCTGTCTACTTGTGGGAATCGAAAAGGCAAAGATTGATGTACAGGATTTGTTTACATGTGAGGATCGCAAAAAGCATACTGTATTTATTGATGGGATGAATTTAATGACAGGATCAGTTTACATGTGGGAAACGCAACAATTGAATGGTGTCTGATTTATCTTTGTGACATATCTTTCAAGACATATCATTACCTATTCAGTATTTTGTCAGCCACTATGTGTGGGACCCCGCTCGTCTGGGTTTGAGTGTTCAGGTTAGGGGTCGAAACACAACTAGACGAGTACCTGCTGATGACTGACGGACTGCAGTATTATGTTTTATATCCCTTAATCGGTAACTGAAGTAGTGGTCGATGTATTGTAATTCAAATGAAGAAATGTGGAATTGCATGAAGTACTATAGACGGATGAAGAAACTGGCGATAACAAATTCAAGTGAAGAAATAGTATTTTCCATGTGTAGTCTTAGGTATAGTGTGTATAGTTTCATTGCTTTCGGTGTAGTAGTGTGTCATTGTAGTTCTATTGTTTACCTCCATTATCCACTTTCCACTTATCCACTCTTGCCATTATCCACTTTGTGTAGTGTCAGATATAGTTCACTTGTAATCAGTGTAGTAGCATCGTTAAATTTCCATATTTTACCTCCACTTTTCCAATTTTTATTCATCGGTTTCCTGTTGTTTTATAATATCCATTTTTAATTTCCTTAACCTATGGTGACCATTGTCTTATTCTATTTCCACTATCAGCATCGGTCGTCGGTACAGTATATTAGAAGTCTGTTTTGAACATGTATACGGCAGTGTTTGGAATCTATGGTATTAGTATATTAACAGCAAGAATGAGTAGTATTACAAGTCTTAAGATTTCCATTTTTACCAGATATTGGGCCAAAGCTGATCAATTTTAATTCGTTGCCACGAGAAAGCTACATTGAGTTCTTTTAAGAACTGATTAATCCAATGGTTAAAGTAGCATTGCCTTTGTACACTTGCGGATTGGAGAACGCCATCAGTCCTCCTTAGGACTACTTTAACTAATAATTTAAATTAGTAAGAATTATATTCTATTATAAATGGCTACTGGGATGACTTTCATCATCGTATGAGAATTCATCACTACTGCCTACTTTTATCAGTAATAAGACAGGAAGATCTCACCCTTCACCTGAAAAACCCCGAGCAAGCATGGGAGGACTTCAAAGCGTTGTATTGAGGCTAACTGGAGCATGTGAAGCCGAAGTAATTTCCACATCAGCCAAATGTAAATCTGGATTTCGTACGTGTAACGTTATTACGCTTCAGATGTAACGTTATTGCG
The DNA here is from genome assembly GCA_907163375.1 of Prostheceraeus crozeri. NCBI lineage: Eukaryota > Metazoa > Platyhelminthes > Polycladida > Euryleptidae > Prostheceraeus > Prostheceraeus crozeri. The sequence continues at coordinate 139,558 of CAJQUW010015933.1, read as the reverse complement.
TTTCCTTTCTTAAGATTACTACTAGAGGAATGCACGATTTCAATTCCAACAACTTCTGCGATGTTGATAAGATCTTCCACTTTGATTTCATGGAATAATGGCATCGATCAAATCTTTCAGTTCGCAGACTTTTTCACATAAGTAATCATTACCCGATTTTCATGTCAATTAGTGTAACGCTATTACGTTTTTACCTTAATTAGTTATAGCATCACAAAGAAAGAATGGTAAAGCAAATCGAGCATGCAAACATTAATTTCAAGGAATCTGCTAGCCATTCTGTCCCGAAGATCGAATCCGACCTGATAGCATCCACTACGAAAATGTTATTGAAATGTAGTAAATGCGATGTAACGTTATTAAGCATGGAATTGCTCACACACACACACACATATATATATATATATATATATATATATATATATATATATATATATATATATAGCATTTTCTACATAAAATGGATTCAACTTTTCTATCACCGGTTGACAAACACCGCGCCGTCTGCGTGCAAAGGACGAATATGATTAGAAAGATGTAGACATTGTGGTAGGCCACCGATTAAATAGTGAGCATTTAATAGGCCTACTCGAAAAGCAAGACGATGGAAGTTCTATTGTAGCTTCCAGTGGATATATGTAAGGCATTTCCAAGTAAAAAGAAAACACGGTGCTAAATAAAAGATCTACTTGGATAGAATTATACATTCTATTTTTTCTATTTGTCTGATAGTAAAGGGTCACGTGAATTTATGCACCGTGTAGTAGGCCTATATTTACAGAATTTAACTAGTTCTAAATGTTTATAAGTGACTTAGGCTAAAATTGACACCAAAGTAATTTTTACTCATTCGATTTGCGCACTCATGCATACCAGAAGTAGTTGTTGTCTGATGAGTATGGAATAGTTATCAATTTAAAGTTAACAGCAAGTCCAAGTTCGTAGATGCAAGAACTATGCAAAATCTTTATCTAGGTTTATAACGCAACTGAAGCAATTATTGAATTGGTTTTTGGGATGGTCAGGGTATCCTAAACTGCCTTCCTTGATGCCTTGCAATACCTGCCCTAAAATCGTGCCAGTGTCCCTAGACTTGGAGCAGGGTGCTTTAGTTTCTACTATACGGGAAAAATAAAAATATAAAAAGACCAATCGCAATTTCGCACATTATCTTAACTGAATTAAGTCTTCATCAAGATTATGGAGTGCGAGCTCATCTTAGTATAGAATTGAAAGAAGTTCGCAGACTTGAACAGCATCAAGCACGAAAATCTCTGACAGTCGCACAGTGTTTTTCATCCCGCAGGAACTTGTCAGCACGGATAGGGATGACTCAAACTATCAGGTTGTGACATCTAGAAGCTGCATATAAGCTTAACGTATAGGATATGCAGGCTGCTCCAAAGACGATCTAAGACACGTACGTAATATGTTAATCTTCCACTGTCTTTGGGCTGAGCTATGCATTAGTTTACTAATTTTACTAGTTTACTAACGGAATTACTCGATCGAAATTGCTCTGGTCTGTGGTCATTTTCGAAAACAGCTTACAGCATTAAGCATACTTTACAATCGATCAAATCTATTAAAATTACTTCTACGATTTTCAGCCTTTTATTTATTTTCACTACACATCGGCCAACTTTAGGTTTTTATATGATTTTGATGGAAATAAAAGGAATTGAAATTTACTAAATTTAGAATCGTTCAATGTCACCAGATTTTTGTGTTGATTTCACCCACTTTTTGCTGGTGTCGATAAAAATAGGAGCAGGAAAACACAGAAGCAGAAAAAATAGGAAAGCAACGACATCGACCATGTGATTTTCATAAACATGTCTGCCTCGTTTTTCATTTGATAGAAGTACAATTGATCGCTTTAATAAATTTTCACTGAAATATTGTGATAACACTGTAAGTTACATTCTAAAAGCTTATTACACAAGCTATAATGATAGCCCATTGATGTTTGGAACGTTCAGCAAATGCTTTCAGTATATTTATTGCCATAATGGCCGTAGCATGATTCAGATGCAGGTCGTATTTCACTGTACTCTAAATAACGTCGAATTTGTACTCAAAACAACAACAAATAAATTATTGGTTTTACTTAAAAGTAAAATTTTACTCATATACGATTTTTCTACAAAGAGGAAGTTTCTCATTTTCGATGTTAATTAATATCAACTCTAGGACAGACATGTCAGCATATATCAATGTCAATCTGATGAGGCGATCATCTGAATAAGCACGAGCACTGAAATCTTATGTATGATGTTTAGTCAATATTATTCATAGCTTGTCAATGCACGAGCATATTTTATACAATAATCAAAAGTATAATAGAAAACACTAATAGTTTGTCGACAGATGTCGAAGGACGAGGATACTTTAAATACAAGTAATCAGATGACTATACATATAAACAATTAGCCTAAGTCAACTAGTACAAAGAATTCTCCCGATAAGATCTGGTTACACTTCAACAAGAAATAATAATTCTGCTGTGGAGGGATTCTCTCCGCACAACCTCTCTGGATCCACCACTGATCGTCAGTGTGCTATCACCCATATTATGACTAATTTAAAATTCAGCAGTTTTTCAAATTTTAACTTCGTTGAAAAACACACACAATGTCAATTGCGATTTAATGTCATCTTGTACAATTTTACGACAACTTTAGCATCAATGGGAATGAAAAATAATGACGATTAATAAGTTGCCTACAACATACCTGTCTCAGTTAAGTCTAAATATTTTAGTGATAGCTAGCGCAGCTGTTCTAAATTCAACAATATGAAGCTGTACAATGTGAAAATTTGTGTGATGTTAGGGCCTTTGCAATGATTATTTCCATTACCTAAATAGGGCTATATTTATTCTGTAAAGTAATTTATACAGAAAAGCAGGTCATGTCCATCAGCGGTATACCTCTCCAGACGAGCACAAAAATCAGTATTCGCATCATTAAACACACTTAAAGCGCATTCTTTAAACACTTTTTGAAAGAAATAATTGACAGAGCCAAGGCACATGACATAGGCAATTTATTTCAAATCGTGCACACACGAAAGAAAAAGAAGTTACTCAAATAATTACTTTTTTGAAAAATGCGCATTTATATCACTCATGTATTTATCAATTATGCATGCTTATTATTCATGTATGTGTAATAGGCTAGCCCTTAACTATTTCCATCTTACCATAGAATCAAGTTATTATCATGCTCTTCATTTAGAAAAGTTTCATGGAGAGAATTTTGGTGCTGTAGGCTGTGAATATGAGCTATACGTCCGTTTTGGTCGACTCGGCTGTATTTACCGGATGTAAGTGCAAGCTAGGATACGACCATGTAATCGTGATTATCATAGCAAAGGCTGAACAAATGTATAAATAGTAGACCTGTCGCCTGAATTGGTACATAGACCTACAGAATTAAAAGCACGACACTTTGATAGACTTTATATCTACATGAATCCATGATTTGAATGAATATGTGAAATCTCTGATAAGTGCGTAGGATGGACATACGTATGACTTTTGGCACAATTTAGTTGTCACAGTTATAAAAGTGTCACAACAACGGGCAAAACACATGACTCATATACAGAATCTAGCGAATAAAGAACTATATCCTATCATAAAAATATTATAGTTATCATAGAATAGGTCTATCATAGATTTTCTTTAAGCAATCAGTTTAAGCATAATTATAATCAAAATATCATTCCCACCTTGGTCAAATATTGTTTGCAACGATAAGGAGCTATTGTATATAGTTCTGCACATGTTAACGCATTACTAGTGAAGAAAAACATGCGAAACAAATTATCGCGGCAGATGTTCTTTTAGATAAGGCTTCTCAGTTTTATCATTCAGGTTTCAAATGTATTCTTATCAGTTGCAAATTGGAACTTTGTCCATGCAGATGTGATTTAAACCCTTTAAAGAGCGAATAAAATCGTAGATCTATCCGGTGCTTTTGCATGTAAAGCATTTTATTTAAGAAACACACAATTCCTCTCATTTGTCTTATCTCTGAAGTCTTCCATCCCTCATGAACGCAGTCCAGCAGATTGAATTTTCTTGTGTCAATTTTGCAATGATACATAGTCTGTCGTTATCTGTTTGTGATAGCAATCGTTGTTTCTTCTCACACTAACACAGAAATGGGCAATCTCTCAACGGAGATTTTATGATTTCTATAATGCAGAAAACTAAAATCTGTCAAATAGCCACCATATAAGCAAAGCAGTTATCTCCCTGCAAACTTATATTATTTCTCAAGTTGAAGATATGAGACGTCTTCAAGTAAACTTTATTATCATAAGCAATTATTTTTACAATTTTCACCAAATAAAATGAAAACTTTTATAAGAATCTGAACGTGTCTAAAAAATTACATTGTCTAGATTATTGCTGAAAGGCTTGATCCGCCTGATGAGATAATTAGCTGGATTTGAGCAATCCATCGTTGTCATAGCGTTTTTCAGAAAAGTAAAAAAAATACGTAGTTTTTGTTGGACAGCATTCTTCAACGCGAATCTATTAACATGCCTTAATGCTGGTGGCTGCATTTTGAAATTCATTTCTAATTTTCCTTCTCATTATTTCATGTTTACAGAAGATTCTAATTAAAGTAAATCATGGCACAGTTAAAAATTTCGAAGAATCCAGGAAGCGGAAGAAAGCAAAATTAAAACAACTGCCCTAGTGGAAAATCGTGTGATAAATTAGGTTATCCGGTACTTAAAGTCCAGAGTGCATAAATGCAGATTAATACTTAAAACATAAAGATCCATGTCCTAGAACATGCTACAAAGTATGATGCGCAATGCTTACAAGAAATGGAGGAAAACAAGCAATTTAGCCTTATCCTAATTTCAGCCTGAAGAAGGAACAATTTTCAAAGATTTGTGTATTAAAGGAAAGCTCCTGACGGAAGATATAGTTTGCCTGTCAGGCATTCGAAATGTAATCGCCAGTTGCCACGTCTATGACTGAAGAGCTGTCAATATTGCAATGGAAACTGCATTCTAATCTATGGTCGTGAATTTCTGATAGTCATGTCCGATGCTCTCTTATCCTTGCTTCCAAGTACATCTCTGCATTGAAACATATCAAGCATTGAATATGATTGCCGCGAACAGAAGACTGTTCATGATGCAATAAAGTACGGAGGTGTCTTCTTAAGAAATGGATTGGCTAAAAACTAGTAATAAAAGCTATAAACAGGTCCGACGTTTCGCGTATTCACGCATCTTCAGGTGAAAGGCTAAAAACGTCAACTAAAAAAGTCAGGAGTGCCAAATATTATATTTATCAAACATTTTATTGACCGAGACTGAACAGACTGAACAAAGTAGACGCTTCTCTATAAATACTCCATTTATTGGCAAATGATCTCATCGGTTGAAGAATTCCTTGAAACAGCATCTTCTAGACGTAGATATAATGATGAGATATATTTTATTGATTTAGTGTAAATGTCAGAATATTCGGTCATTGTTTCAGCTTGAAGTCGTCTTCTTCAAAATCCTTCTTAGTTGTTTATCAATTTAAATATTAAATGTGAGGTTGGCCCATAGGCCAACTTATAGGCACTCATAGACACTTATAGGAAAGACCATACGCCACTTGGAAGCAAGGATTAAAGAACGTACACACGACAAGGCAATTAGCAATTTGCGACCACTCATTGGAATGCACTTGACATTGCAATATTGACATTTTTTCAGTCATGGAGATGACATCTGACGATTACTGTATGAGAGGCAATCTGCATAATCCGTCAGTAGCCATCCCTGAAGACACAGGTCCTTAAAAATGGTCTTCTTTCATGCTGAAATTAAAATAAGACGTAGTAGGTGCAGAACGTCGCCGCAGTAATATCCTTCATCAGTGACAACAACAAAAAACAATGGATGTGCGTTTTTATACATGAATTAATTACATGAACAGATTATAGTGAAATAATGATGCAAACAATCAAAATGACAATGTTTGCAATAAAAACAGCGATTCAGACTTTGCTGTTACTTTGTTAATTACTGTTCATCATAATTTTGGTCTAGATATGATCATATGAAAGTTTCTCCAATATTTGCATGTCGTGTTTGTCGTAATATTTTAAAGTTTTGCTCCATTGATATGCCTGTGTAATGATATTTCTGATGGTCTGCCCATAGATGCCCCTTTATGCGATGTATAAATGGTCTGCGAGTCTCTCAGTTATAACATTCTTAGCAAACTTCACAGTCATATTGGCAAACCAGGAAAGATACTTCGTTAAATTGAATTTTGCCTTTGTATCGGAAAATGCCTTTTGTTTGCTGTGCAGGCAGTTTATATTTTGAATTCTTTCAATGCTCTATGTATGCTTCGAATTTTCTTCTTTATCTCTTTGTGCCAAAGTGGCAAAACTGCTTTGCGCGATTCTTCATTACAAAATAATTTCCAGAAAACATTTGCTTTCTCTTCACCTAAATCATTATTTGCTTTTACCTTTTCTTATCATTTGAATGTCTTTCATGTGATCTTTGTTGTAATCATTTTTCTCAAATATATGCTGAACAAGTATGATATAGTTGCTTGTTTTCCTCCGTATCGAAGACTTTTGGGTTTGTTACTGTTACAATGCAATTTATTGAAGGATATTTTCGAAAAAGCATTTTTCAGAATCTACCGCAACTTAATACCCTCTTTCGTATAATTCCATATGCCTAATAGGTGCTTGTTATTGAAGCCTGACGGCGTTTTCGTGCAAAGATTATTTGTTGTGCAACTCATGATTTAAAGTTTCTGAAAATTCAAATTGCACCGGTGTGTAAAATTTAACTTGAGGAACTTGTTCTATATATAGAGTACTAAGAAATCCTGAATCTGAGTGTCTAAAAAACTTGTCTATTTTCAAGTCTTTACATAAAATCCAACATTCGTGAATCATAAAATGGGCTGCTCTAAATTACAAAAGATCATTGCATGCATAGGTGATTCACGAAGACTAGAATTATTTGAATTCTTAATGTTGCAAACGCAATCAGGAATATCTGAATCATTACTATGTGCCATTTGATCATCATTTTCCCTGAATAAAATTTACCCTAAAAGGCAATGCTTCAATCATAAGTTTGATATTTTCTATAATTACACTGACATCATGTAATATCATGATTACGTTTTATTTTTGTCACTTTTTGAATTATAATTTTGAAATGAATTTTGTTTTACATACCTAACATTCATGCAAAATAATAGCAACAGAGTGAATGTAAGAGAGTCTAGCTGCAAAAATGTTGTGCTTGAAGAGGTCACTGATGGTAAACCACACGTGTTTCTAAATGAGTTGTTCTTAATGTTGAAAAATGTAAAGCATGCAATATTTCCTTCTCGCCATGCCTTTTATGGTCGATTTCAAAGTAAAATGTAAAATTTGATACAGCAGTCGGTACTTCGACACCAGTGTCTTCCACAAAAGAAGCACCGATTATGATATTAAATTTTGCGCTATGCCTTGAATCCGACTACAAAATACACAGAAAGAAAGAAATAATATGGAAATAACAAACCTCTCGAACAAATTGGTCAACTACATGGCAAATACACATTTTATTGTATTATTGTTGAATAAACAAGCTTTTTCAATGAATTTTCCTAACCTCTTTTAGGGTATTTACGTATTGTCTCAAGCAGAAAAAGGTAAAACAATAAGAGTTTAAAGAGCCACAATGATTTGGAATGTTTAAAAATAAAAGGCATGATGCTTTTCTGATATTTTACAATTCACGCTTTTTATTTATACCAGCATTTTAAATCACTTCTTTTCATAAGAAATACCTTTTTAATGAACATGCAACCTTAAAAGCTGTCTTCATGTGCGAAATAGAGTTCATGCTATGTCGATCACATGCTATTTGCAAGTTTGCCATTTCGTATGTTTTTATCACTCTACTTATACATCTTGGCAGTATTCCTAGCATGCGCATTTGCCTCAATTGCAATCCATGGATAGACTACGAGATTTCTGGTTCATTTGCACAGAATGATCTTTCGCTTTGCATGAAAATTTGATAGTGATATGTTATCAAAGCCAATATTGATTATCTTGCACGAATAAATCCAGTCATTGGTGAATCTTATATCGAATATAATTACTGGAAAATATCTGAAAAGTTTGAAATTTCTTTTAAGTCGTTGTTTTATCCTTCTTTCGAAATTGGTATGATGTGAATATGAATAATAGACACGTTCCACGACAACTATGGCACTAAACTTTGTTAATGTGGCAGTTTTACTTCATCCGTCTCAACGTTTTGCCACCTAGTGTGTTGAAATTTCGAGAGGACTGAGCTCCTTCATGACCTGATAGACCATTAAAATGTGACCAAAAAAATCAAAGATTTATCAATCGTGTATAGCCCGAATTTACCCCCTAAACAATTTAATTTGTCTCAGATATAAGTATCAGCATGCAAAAACCTGGACCGACCACTTAGTGCTGATCAAACTTTCCTTATAAAATAGCTTTGGTAGGAGTTAGACAGTGTTTGGTGAGAGTTTTGTGATGTTTAAATTCATTCACGAACAGAAAAAATGGCGCCAACTAAAATAAAAAGCTTGGTCTGTGTTAGACGGCTAATTGCTCGGATTTTAGCCCTTACTTAGCTCATAATTCAATAGATTCATAGAGCGAAACAAATACAAAAAATTACCGAACACTGAGTTTTCCTGTCAAGACCGAAGTTTAGAGAATTTTGACATCGATCAATCGATAGAACCTTTCATTCTCACACCATTTATAACAAATTTAAGACATGGTTTCAGTAATCTCGGTATTATTATTGTTATTATCAATCTCTTCATGAATGACTCGCAGTCCTTCAGGCGAAATGATTTTGCATTAAATTCTTCCACTGAATTAGGAATTTTTTCACCAAGATGGTTTTACTGAATTCAGGATTTGCTGTTGGAGGATATATAGAGCTATGTCAATTCATTCCTATTTTCCTTATTTCCTTAAGCAAATGTTTCTCTTTGACCACTTGATTTCACTTCATAAACGACAAGCCTTGAATTTAATCTGTAACATTGATGTGTTTTGCTGTTTATTGCATAATATTAGCAAGCTATTGATGCCTTGATCACTGAATAAACTTTGATGATTGCAAGTTGAGAAGCAGAAAAAACATCTTGACTTTTCCGATGCGACGTCAATTACATGTTATCTGATTGTAATTTGTCTTATCTGATCTATAGAAAGTTATTCACATTTAATTAGCGATTGTCAATTATGTAACTTTAAATTTTGGTTTTCATAAAGTTATGACAATTTATTTGACATGGACTGCATTTATATCGCTCAAACCAATAATTACATTGTAATTGTAAATTTTGATCGACATATCTTGAATTTCTCGATTTATCAAGTTGCAAATTTTGACAGCTTGCTGACAGGAATTACTGAAATGTGGCGAAAAGCTAAATTTCTATTCAACACGATGGCCAAATGACTTCTAAAGACAACGGTAATAAGTCACTACAGCTCCATAAATAGCTTCATATTCCGCATGCATTCATTCAGACGGCGATTCTTTTCACATACCCAGGGGAATTTCGAAGTTAAGCATAGATCCCAAACGCTCTTTACCGAATGATAAATTTGAGATTGTACGGGCCACGGCAACTGAGCCCTATAAAAACATTGATCGTTTCAGGTAATGAAGTTTTAATTGTAATCTGATTAGGTTTATAGGGGCATCTTAGAAGGATTACGCAATGACTGCTCAATGCTAATTCCCCCGGCTCGATTAGACGAAATGATGAATGTGTTGAATAATTCATGTGGTCCACGGCGATAAAAATAATTGTCTAATAATCTTGATCATGGATCACCTTTCATGCTAAAGGTGCAAGAAACGCTGAGGGTGAATCAGCAGGGAATACTAATGATTCGAGAAGAAGGATTTTTTCATCTCGAGGGAGTTCTTTTAGAATTGTTGTACAAAAGAACAATTTTTATCCACTTGAAAAGAAGACCTTCCTTCAATTTTATGGATAGCGGCTAGCTACGCCAAATGAGTGACTTAAGTTGAAGAAACACGGACTTTGATGACTAAACTTACTTTCAAATAGGAACTCTAAGTTCAAACGGATTTTACCTCGGAATGAACATATTTTGCAGAAATATCACATCGAGTTTGAAGTAAAATTTTGGAAACTCCACAAATAAATTTTTGAAGCTTGAAAGCCTCTTTCTACGCAAATGAATTACTTCAGCTTTTCAGTTTTAGCAGAGAAGGCATAACTATAACATGAACAGTGAAAACACAAATGACATTTATTTATCTCATACAGTATTATTTAATTTTTAAAAATGCATGTTAGAGAGCACACATTGTCCTTCGAATCACTTGGTGACATTAATAAATAATTTTTGCTTGCTTAAATGCTTTATCAAGTCTAGACGATTAAAAACTAAACAAATGACTATGCCAATATTCATTTCCATCTATCTAGTCCTACATAAATATAGACGCACGTTTGTTGAACTGATAAAATTGAAACAGAAGTTTGATGTGATTTTCGATGATTAATAACAATTAAAAAGACAGATTTCTTCGCTCGGCGTTTCGTCCGCTCCATTTCAAGACCATGCACGTAACTGATGAACTTTTTTTACTTCTTATTTATGACGTTTCGGTCTTTAGTTGATTGTCACTTATGTGTATCTGTCGATGTCACAGAATTAGATTGCTTAAGCGTGTCAAGGGACAACCTGTCTAATTCTGTGGTCGATCTGCTGACACTTTTATAAAACAGATATCAACAGTTGAAGAACCTGTGTCTGGTGTAAAACTCATCAGCTCCGTGCATGCTCTTCAATAGGAGTGGAAAAACCGCCGAGCGAAGACAAGTGTGTCTTCATTTGCTGTTGAGCATTTGCAAATGGACACCTACAAGCGAATAATTTTCGATGATAATTTGTCATACCATCATGGTGAAAGAAAATCCGAGATCCTTTTCCGACCAGCTTATGTTATATTAAAAATAGCTTAAATAAAAATCCCCAGCGTTTCGTTTCTGGTTGAACACGAATACAGACAGAGATATTATGCTTTGTGAATAAGCCAAAGTCGAAACATCGGAGATTTTTATTCAAACAACATTTACTTGAACACACAATCTTGCTTCTACCTCTTGCTGCTCTTTCATAGAGAACTGATAGAATTTTGATTTGCATGCACAATTTGATAGAGAGAATGCAATAATTTCGTCATTAACAAATGAGTCAGAAAAATTTTATTCGGTGGAAATGCTTTGAAACAGAAAGTTTCTTTTTGTTAACCGGTAACTTACTTTTTAGGTAATATTTTGACGGTTACCTTACATGTACGAGTATGTAGGAACCTTGTGCTAAATGTGCTAATATTTCAGGTCATCGATTAAGCTTCTTTTACAAAATGAGCTCTGGCATTGAGGCCCATTTAATTAGCTTATAAAGCTGTAGTAGCAAAAACGTCAAGTGTGACTGTGCGGAAATGCAAGCTTCAAAAATTCGTCTATTCCAGTGGTAGGCAACGCGTGGCCCGTTGACATTATTTGAATTAGTGATGTGAAAATGACTCACTCCGACTTCGACCTTTGAGAGATGATTATAAGGGTGAGGGATCATCTTTAGAATTTACAAAACCATTAATTAATAACTATGAGCAATATGATGCCACAAAAATTCACATTCGAATGATCCAACCATGTTCCTTTCGTAATGAATATCTTCCCGCAGAAGCACAAAATGGCCATCGACTGCGCAAGTTTATGCTAAATCACATGGCATTCGATGCCTTGTTGAGCATGCTTCACTGCGCAATAAAACCGCGCTTCAATGTATCTATAAATAGGCTATATTAAGTAGACCTAGGTTACGTATGAAGCAGAGGTGGAACCGGTCGATGGTCGGGTCAGGTACTGGTCAAGTCTCTGACCGGTTTCGACCGGCCGGTCAAGATCGATCAATATTACTTTGTTGAATATGTATCTGGAGGGGATTTTTATCTGTTTAACTTAAGCTCCTTTTACCTGTTATCACTTATTTGATGTCAGTAGGCAGGCCCGTAGCCACGGGGGGGCTGGGGGATAGGCCCCTGTTAATTTTTGTGCCCCCTCTGCTAAAATAGTTATCTATATGTTACATCATCTATAGTTACATCAACTTTCTCTCCTTAGGGGCCATGCCCCTGTAGATCAGATCTGGTTACGGGCCTGTCAGTAGGATATGCAAATCACAGATCTAGAAAGAGATAGATGGACTCTAGCTTTATGGACTCTAGCTCCGTTTAGCGTGAAACCTCTTTTCCCTGCTACGCGCGCTCGCGTTCCCCGTATGAACACAAGAAACTGAAATTGGCATTCACGTGTCTGTGAGAATCTAATGACATGCATATTTACTTTTAACGACAAAGCTAATTAACAACAAAACATGAGATCAGTGTAAATCAAGATACATTCACCTCGAAAGAGAACCAGCTTCATTGCTTGCTGACGTGATAAAATACATGTGTGGGAGTTTGAGCTGTTGTGCGTTGCCGTTCCGTTCGCATATTGGAAGTCTGTGTGTGATTATCCAATCGCGACTTCCCCTCTTCCCGTGCTAACTGCATGTGACGTCACTATTGACCATTAGCTGTGAATAAAGCTGAAACTCATATCACATCAAGTATGACATAAGCATGTTCTATTGAGAAGAGAGCACCGTCTTATTGACACGAATTGCTGTTTTTCCTTGCGTCAATACAAGCTATCACGGCAAAGGCGGGAATGAAGCTAATCGACGCGGTGAAGAAATTCTCGGGCGGCAGAGGAGAAGATGTTGAATTCTGGATGGATAAGTTCCTGCTAACAGCCGAAATCACCATTGAGAATAAGGACGAGAAGACCGATGACCGACTGGCGAAAATCCTACCTATCTTCCTGGAGGGAGCGGCCTACACCACATGGAAGCAGATGCCCCCTGCAAAGCAATCCGACCTTGGCGCAATTAAGGCCGAACTCATGCGAATGTTTGGCCGCTCAAAGCTGCGCGCATGGCAAGACTTGAAAGAAACGAAGCTGATACCGGGAGAGTCAGTAGACCTGGTCGTGGATCAGATCAAGAGCGCTCTTGGCGTCATGATCGGCAACCGAAGCGCAGTACCGGAACAACTCGTCTCGTATCATCTCGTGGACGCACTGCCAAAACAAATTGTACCTCAATTCAAGGTTCAATGTGGAGAGAAGATGGAGCTGTCCCAGATCATTTCCTGTGCTAAAGCCCTTCTGGCGAACCCATCGGAACTTTTGGACATTGCGGCAGCTGGAACAACCAGCGTCGGAACACGCCAACGTTGGGATCCGCAGAGAACAAACTAACCGCGCTGCAGCGGCTGCAAGCGTATCGGACATCTTCTTCGGGACTGCAACACTATCTGCTACAGCTGTGGAGAAGTTGGGCATCTTCGATCCCATTGCCCCAAGTCTACTGCTTCGGGAAACGGACGTGCGGAGGTGGATGTGCCGGATCATGCTGCCCCCGCATCCGCGCATTAATCCGGACGATGTGGATCGATGGACACAAACTGCGAGTGCTGATTGATACCGGCTGCAGCGTTACTTTGCTAGGTGAGAACAGGGCTAAGGGGAAACGTCGCGAGCAGTCTAGTCTGTGTTTAGAGCTGATGAATAAGGACAAGTTGCATACTTGTGGTGCTGTCATGCTCAGGTCTGTTGTGACGGACGATGACGTTGAGTTAGGCCCGGTGAAAGCACATGTTGTTAAACGATTGCCGCTTGATGTTGATGTTGTGCTAGGTTTAGACATTCTATCTCACAAGAGACTCGAACTCAGCTATTGTGAGGGAGAAGTTACGGTTAAGTTCTCCCCAAACATCACCCATGTTACAGCTGCCGTCAGTATCGACGCTGACTGGGCCCCGCAAAGCCTAAGCGTTAGTGATAGCGACTTTACCGCCAGCTTCGTTGAAGGTCGATGGGTAGCTAGCTGGAAGTGGACCGAGGGTGGTAATACCGATAATTTGCAATAATTTGCATAAAACTCCTATTGACTATGTGAAACCCTGCGATCGGAATGGCTTCGATGCCGAAATGAATTCTTGGGTTAGCGAGGGGATACTAGTAAAGTATGACGCCACTCAGCATGGTGAAATTCAGAGTTTTCAGAGCTCCAAGATAAAGGAGATGAAAAAAAGATTCGCCCGGTTTTAGATTATCGAATGCTGAACCAGGTCGTTAAAAGTTTTCCAGGGGGCTCAGTACCTCTATGTTCAGATAGGCTTCGGGAATGGCGGCAACGAGGGTCTAATTGTTCCCTCTTAGACTTACGTAAAGCTTATTTACAAATACACGTGCATGAGTCACTGTGGGTGCATCAGGCCGTTAGATGGAAAAATGAAATATACTTGCTCACTAGGCTGGGGTTCGGTCTCTCCGTCGCTCCTAAGATTATGACAGCAGTAGTAGATAAAGTGATATCACTTGAAAAGGAATTGAAGGAATCTGTCTCCAGCTACGTGGATGACTTATTCATTGACGAAAGTAAAGTAAGCGTCTCTCATGTCAAAAATCACCTGTCAAAGTGGGGATTACTGACCAAGGAACCCGTTAGCTTAGGGAATCCTGCAGGAGTTCGTGTACTGGGCATCCGAGTGAACGATGACTTGTCATGGCAAAGAGATAAAACTATTCCCACCATACCTTCAGGACAGTGTTCTCGGCGTCAAATTAATGGCATCATAGGAGAGCCGGTGGGCCACTTTCCAGTTGCTGGGTGGTTGCGCGTTTATTGTAGTTTCCTCCAACGCTTGACTTCGTTAGCGCAGCTTAAGTGGGATGATAGTGTCACGACGCCAGTTATGGATCTCATTAATCAGATGATGCGGCAGATAGCGACTAATGGTGATCCAGTGAGGGGAAGTTGGCCGGTCCCTGAAAATAGTCCTATTGTTGTTTGGGCTGATGCTAGCAACCTAGCTCTAGGTGTTGTCTTGACAGTTAACGATAAGATAATAGAGGACGCTTCGTGGTTGAGACCACATAACGACACTGGACATATCAATATTAGTGAGTTAGACGCAGCTATCAAAGGGCTTAATATGGCCCTACGCTGGGGTAAGAGAGACATAATTATTAAGACTGATTCATCCACTGTGTATAAATGGTTGACGGCAGTTATCAATAAAACGCACAATGTCAAGACTCGTGCTCTATCAGAAAGACTTATCAAACGTCGACTTGATACTCTAAGAGAGATTATAGAAACCGAAAAAATCAAAGTCGAACCGCACTTAGTGAAATCTGCTGAAAATATTTCGGACAGCCTCACTCGTGTCCCCCAAAAATGGATACAGGTTATGAGAGATCAAGCAGACACAGCAAATGTTCTATCCGCAGCAGTAGCAGAGGGCGCAGATAATCAAAACCGCAACCTCATGGAAATTAAAAAGATCCACGAAAGGTGCCACTTTGGTATAGATCGAACCTTGAATCTAGCCAAACAGAAGCTAGGAAATTTGGTTTCTAGGAGGCTAGTAAAGAAAGTCGTCCGTAGTTGTGACAGGTGTGCTAGGATAGATCCGGCGGTGAATTTTAGTTGGGATAAGGGCGCCTTCAGCACTAGTCCGGTTATATGGCAGAACATAGCAGTTGATATAACTCACTATAATGCGATTCCTTATTTGACTATAATAATATAATCATAGGAGAGCCGGTGGGCCACTTTCCAGTTGCTGGGTGGTTGCGCGTTTATTGTAGTTTCCTCCAACGCTTGACTTCGTTAGCGCAGCTTAAGTGGGATGATAGTGTCACGACGCCAGTTATGGATCTCATTAATCAGATGATGCGGCAGATAGCGACTAATGGTGATCCAGTGAGGGGAAGTTGGCCGGTCCCTGAAAATAGTCCTATTGTTGTTTGGGCTGATGCTAGCAACCTAGCTCTAGGTGTTGTCTTGACAGTTAACGATAAGATAATAGAGGACGCTTCGTGGTTGAGACCACATAACGACACTGGACATATCAATATTAGTGAGTTAGACGCAGCTATCAAAGGGCTTAATATGGCCCTACGCTGGGGTAAGAGAGACATAATTATTAAGACTGATTCATCCACTGTGTATAAATGGTTGACGGCAGTTATCAATAAAACGCACAATGTCAAGACTCGTGCTCTATCAGAAAGACTTATCAAACGTCGACTTGATACTCTAAGAGAGATTATAGAAACCGAAAAAATCAAAGTCGAACCGCACTTAGTGAAATCTGCTGAAAATATTTCGGACAGCCTCACTCGTGTCCCCCAAAAATGGATACAGGTTATGAGAGATCAAGCAGACACAGCAAATGTTCTATCCGCAGCAGTAGCAGAGGGCGCAGATAATCAAAACCGCAACCTCATGGAAATTAAAAAGATCCACGAAAGGTGCCACTTTGGTATAGATCGAACCTTGAATCTAGCCAAACAGAAGCTAGGAAATTTGGTTTCTAGGAGGCTAGTAAAGAAAGTCGTCCGTAGTTGTGACAGGTGTGCTAGGATAGATCCGGCGGTGAATTTTAGTTGGGATAAGGGCGCCTTCAGCACTAGTCCGGTTATATGGCAGAACATAGCAGTTGATATAACTCACTATAATGCGATTCCTTATTTGACTATAATCGACCTTTCATCTCGGTACACTATTTGGAGACGGCTGCGCAATGAGTCTTCATCTGAAGTGTCGATGCAGTTGTCTCAAATTATAGCGGAGTTCGGTCCTCCTAGTTCGGTGTTATCCGATAACGGTACCGTGTTTAGAAGTAGAGATATCTATGAGCTATTCGATAATTGGGAGATTAAACATGTTTTTTCTAGTGCTTATCGCCCGCAAGGCAACGCAATTATAGAACGAGTCCACCGTACTGTTAAGAGATGTACCAAGCGAGCGAACCGAGATATCGAAGAAGCAACGTTCTGGGTAAATAATAGTAGAGACGGTGAGCGGCAAAGCCCCTACGAGTTAATGTTTGCAGCCACCTCTAAGAAGCCAGGAGTGACTACTGAGCGTAAACACATCCAGCGGGTAGGCCCTGAGCAGGTTAACTCGGAAGAAAGTTCAAAGTATGAGGATTTAGATAGAAATCCCTTCAGTATTGGCGACAGAGTTTACCTGAAGAGTGTTTCGGGGAGGTGCGATAGTACTTGGTCGGGTCCCCATCGGATAACTAGCATCTGTTCTAGCGTAAGTGTTATTCTGAATGAAGATGGCGTTGCACGCCACGTTTCACACCTAAGGCTAGTCCCTGGTGAGGAGTGTACGTTAGATACGTTTCCTACATACTCAAACAGTGATGAAAGCGGTTTAAGCGGAGAAGATGATGAGGATAATGAGGCCAGTATTTTACGTCGTAGCATTCGCGAGAGGAAGCCGCCGGATAGATTCGGTGACTTAGTGATGTGGGGTGCGTGTGAGGTCTGTCGACCTGGGGGGCGTGTGGGAGTTTGAGCTGTTGTGCGTTGCCGTTCCGTTCGCATATTGGAAGTCTGTGTGTGATTATCTAATCGCGACTTTCCCTCTTCCCGTGCTAACTGCATGTGACGTCACTATTGACCATTAGCTGTGAATAAAGCTGAAACTCATATCACATCAAGTATGACATAAGCATGTTCTATTGAGAAGAGAGCACCGTCTTATTGACACGAATTGCTGTTTTTCCTTGCGTCAATACAACATGCTATCAAAAGACATACTAGATATACTATCAAAATACGAATATTTGAGCATGTACGAAAAATCAAAAGTTTATTTTGGTTTTTGAAAATTTTTCCAAGTGGACTGGTAGGGACCGAGCCCAGAATATTAGTTAGCTGCAATTATGGAATATTTGTATAAGCAAATAATATTTGTATATTATTTATATAATATTTGTATAATATCCACCTGATTAGCAATATTTGTACTCAATTTAGACTCTTAGTAAAGCACTTCTACAATATTACGTTAAAGTAAATGTATTTATCTTAACGCGTTTCTTGATAATCAGTTATAGGCCTACCCACTGTACATGAATGTACTTACCTACTTTGTCCATTATTATGCAGCACTGCATACAAATACGCACAGCATACGAGTATGCATCGGTATCACGAATTGATCGGTCGAGCGGCCGGTCGGGTACCGGTCGAATCACAAAAATGTGACCGGCCGGGTCACAAAAATCTCGACCGGTTCCACCTCTGTTATGAAGGAATCCAACCGTATTTGTATTTATTTATTTGACAAGTGGGGAAACTGCCCTGGCAATAGGACATGGCGCAACCGGACCATTGCGATTTTAAGGGAGAGAACAATATAAAAATAAAAAAAACACTGGATGAATGAGGAGGCCATGACACTGGGTTTTGGATTATATGTTTCTTGAAGCAGTTAAGTCCGCGATTTAAAGATGCCAGAGATAATGAGCTCCATTGATGAATCGTTCTAGGGAAATAGTGTTTGAATGATGGACGGTTCGGGACCTCTGAAAATTTTGACAGGTCAACATTCTTTTTAATATTCTTGCTGAGTTTTATTTGTATGCTACTGCACCAATATATCTTCCACTCGATTGGTATTAGCGCACGACTGTCTTTTGCGGAGTCCGTGCACAGTATTTGAAAACCGTACGTGTTGGAAGGACATATGTACAGTGTACACGTATACATGTAGTATGATCAATTGTAGAATAATGCTTTTTATCCTGCACGGGTTTCAGGTGGATAGTTGTACTGCACCTACAACGTTGCTTTTCGATGAAATAAGGTAATGTCGGGCAATCATATTATTAACAAAAAACATCAAATTACCGTTTAATAACACAAAAGAAAAATTTCCTTGACTTGCTATAGGAGAATTCGAAAAAAAACTTGCATATAGAATTTTGTTATGTAATACGACTACTACATACACATATACGGTACAGCAGTCCTTATGCAGTACGGAATATAACAAGTTTTGGGTTGGGTCAAGCCCCAGCCCAAAGCAACCGAAGCAAGAATTTCGATGGCCTAAGCCTAACACGATGCAAAATTCTAGTTACCTTAGGCCCCATATCACTAGTTATGACTTTTGACTTTTGACTATTATCGGCATACCGCACGGCTCACATAAATTATACTATATAGGCCTACGCCTTAACCTGGCTCTATATTAACCGGGTCATGAACTGGCACTATGTCTAGGCCATGTGTTTGGGCCATTCTGTGTCCAGGCTATAGGTAACCGGGTAGCCTATGTATGGACCTGCTAGTCAGGCTTAGGTTCTGTATCACCCCATCAAGTCAAGTGAAATGGATTTTTGGTCCATATAGTCGGGCCTAACGAATCTAATTTAATTAGCCTTTAGGATAAATCGCAGGCTATAGCGAAAGGCGACCGTCATGATGTTGATTCGGACGTTTTGGCCACTTTTGGGTCTAGGAACTTCTTCCCAACTCAATCGGATAGAAAAAGTTCTGACCCCCCCCCTCGGCAGCGATCTTCTAACTTTGATTGTAGACATCGTAGAAAGTCGTGCAATAGCTCGTTTGAAAGCTGGGAGTGAGACAAATTCAGTGGAAAACATGGCTTGTTCATATCTGCCTTCGTTTAGAGGTGAGATGTTATTGAAAATTTGGGACCTTGGCGAAAAAACGACAGAGTTAGAATGTTTATGAAAATCGCTCTAGCGGGTGAAGCAAGCCTCGGACGGAAAAACAGAGACCAGATTTGGAATCAGCGTCACATTCTGCTTCGACATGCTAAATTTGAAAGCCATCGGAGAGAAAAAATTTTTCATCATAATTTCCGAAAAACGACTGTTAGAATTTTTGCGATGGCTGTGGGCTGTAGAGCCAAAACGAAGCATCGGATGGGAAAATGGAGGGCAGATTCGGATTCAGCGTCAAATTCTACATGGAAATGGCGTATTTCCAGCTCAATCGGAGCACTAGAACCGGAGATAGACGGGTTTTTAGTGTTTGAATGATGGGTATTACGTCATCAGCTGATCGCCACACACTATATAAGTGGAAACTCGTCTTGTGGAAATCAGTTCTCCTCCCGACTGGGTTGGGGTAGGTGAACTCTGGAGCTCCGATGATAGCATTGGAAATCTGAAAAACCGGGTTTCTGTAAGAAACCGACTTAGAAAATTTCATTGCTGATATCAGCTAAGGCGTCAGACTTAGAGGTTCGCCAGGAGATGGCCTTCGTCTCCAGGCCATAAAAGACTCCAAAACTTTAAAGGCTTGTAACTTTGCCTCTACAAGTCCGTTTGACTTGATTCAAAAAAGGTTCGGTTGCTATTGACCTGCCCTAAGTGATAGACTACTTATAAAATTTCATTCATAAGTAGTGCTAAAAAGTTGAAAAATTAAAATTCACTAGTTTTGGAGGTTTTCTGGGGTGTTCGACCCTGCTGAAGTCAATGAAAGGATTTTTAGTGAGCCAGTCTTCCTATAGACTAAGCAGCTTTTCACTGAAAGCGAGCAAGACACGGAGAGTTTTGCTGTAATATTCCACTGACAGGGTGTTCCTTCGGGACGGCGGACGATGCCGTAGTGATAAGTGTGGCAAGGGAGTGTGTCATAGTTTAGACCGAAACCGCTGGGGCAACTCGTCTCATGTTGGGCATTTGACACAGTTCTCAACGTAGCACTTTGAACGCCAATCGGTTGAGTCTTAGCTATCTTGTCATGGGTGGCCTCTAAACATCTCCATTGCAAAACGGTGGTGAATCAAGCTCTCTACGGCTTGCTATCAAGCTGATCAAAGCAACGACTTGGGATGTTTCCTCTTGTAAATAACTCCACCAGTTTTCATGTCTGGCGATCAAGTCATGGACGGTGCACGATTTTCGGTGTGATACTTCCTGTGGGTGATTTCGAGACAGCGGTGAAGTCCGTAGCTGCACGGGACGCGGGCAATGGTAATCCTTGTGAAACCTCTCTGCGTCATGTTTGCAATTTTTCGTCTCAACGTTGTACTCTGACCGCCAGGGCGACATTTAGCTATCTGCTACAGGTTACCTCATAAAATCTCCATTGCACTTGTCTCCCGACAGTTGACCAAGCATGTGGGAATGAACCATGGGCTCTTTTAAGGGCCAACCTTCTAATGCAGCTAAAGCGGTCCCAAGCCCGCCACATATCTTCGGATATGGAATGCAGAGGGGAAGAAAAATGATGAATGGAATGATGGGAGGACATTCATGCGCCACACGCAACACATCACAGACTTCTCTCTTCGCTAGTGAACAAGCTCTTGTCAGTGTCGTACAAAAGTTTTACTGCACCACAGGTTGATGTATAGTTAGAAAAGTTTGATCATGATGTTTTATGAAACACACATGTCATAAAATGTAAGCGTTAGTGTAGTCAACTAGTTTTACAGCAACGCACGTTTATGAAAATAAAGTTTGATCATTGACGTTGTATGACTGACCGAACTCACAGCAGCATTAGAAAGTTTTAGAAGGTTTTACTGCACAGTGTAGATTGTCTTGTAACTTACTTTCACAGTGTTAGAAAGTTTTATTGGAGACAGTTGTCAACTGTTCCCTTATTAGAAAATTCAAACTCCATGACTGTTAGATTATCTTCATCAGGTTTACTAAGAGCAGTTTTCTACTGGAATGAGAGTCTAGAATGTTATATGAAAACAGTGTTCACCACAGCGCTAGAAAGTTAAGCACAACACAAGTGTCATGAAAAAAATACTTAATGTAATCTCTATGACGTTTATGAACTGTATCTATATTATTGTCAACAGCATGGGTCTATGTAAAACATGTTTTTACTCCTTGTGAATGAATGATGATCATTTTATGAAGTGTATTCTGTACTTGTAAATTTTGTCTGGTGTTGAATAGACTTACAGTGGAAAATGATTGTTATTTCTGTTTTATTCATAGTGGAAGTCATTGAAGCAATGTGAAATCTATAGTTACAATATTTATGATGGCACATCGTACCTTCAGTAACCACATGTGCCATTTGACACTTGATCAACAAAGATTCGATAGATTTTTACAAGATTGGAAACTTACATTTAAAATGAAGATGAATGATATGAAAGTAGTGCTTACTGAAAGTCTTCCTCTCTTCAAAAGATTGATGGAGAGTTTACAACCTCAAGATGTAAAGAGTAGACTCGTTGCTTATATAGAGTTGAAAGATTCGCAAAAACTACTTCGTTTTGGATCTTATTGCACAGAATGGATTACTCTTAGTGATCAATTTTATGGTCGTCATATGGAGAAAATTATGGACAGAATAGAAGAGACATTGGAAGGAAGTGTGTACGTTGTTAAATATATCATGATTCAACTGAGTGTGTTTACATCCACGACTTTGTTTGATGCGCGACACATTGTGTAGATGCAATAAAGATTTCTTTTCACTGAGTATTTTGTAATGGTGTATAGAGCAACATGAGTCATTGCGCTTTGTGCATTACTATGAGGCTCTTTGTTAGATTAATGAATGCGTCTTTGTTCGAGAAAAGGGGCGTGTCACAACATGAGTCATTGCGCTTTGTGCATTACTATCAGGCTCTTTGTTAGATAAATGAATGCGTCTTTGTTCGCTAGAAGGGCGTGTCACTGAAGTCTTT
Source organism: Prostheceraeus crozeri (assembly GCA_907163375.1). Classification (NCBI taxonomy): domain Eukaryota; kingdom Metazoa; phylum Platyhelminthes; order Polycladida; family Euryleptidae; genus Prostheceraeus; species Prostheceraeus crozeri. Next base: position 116,906 of record CAJQUW010015933.1, on the reverse strand, counting down.
GTGAGGACTAGAACGACTTTGTAAGAGGAAAGGTTTCCACCCACGCAGTCAAAAGTTCACGTGCGATAACTCTTTGTCACATAACAAAGACAGGGAAAACGAGAAAAGGGAAATGTATGTGATTGGAGCTGGGTCTGCTTATAAAACGGACGACTGAGCGCATGGCAATCATTTCCGTCCTTGCGCTAACCATGCAGTTGCTCGAAGCCATCAATTCCTCCGCTCTCGCACTGGGTACACTGAACTCCCTTACTTTAGCATCGGGTAAAAATGCTTTCAATCAAAAGATAACTCATCATTGAGAAGCCGTAACCATAAAAACTCCAAGTCAACGGATAGATTATCTAAAGATTATGTCAACAAAGTATGGACTGTCCGTGTGTGTGCCGTTAGATTATTGGACACGGTTACAATTCAATACTCTTGAAACATTCCTGAAAGAAAATCTCACCATTCCCAAAGAAATTATTCGACGCAATGGGAAGCGGTCACAAGTTCCCATCATGGAAAGACGATACATGTATGTGCATATGGATAGACAGTGTCTCATCATCCATGAAAAGGAGGGCAGCGAATTCGACTTACTCAATTGCAAACCACTCCCCATTTTGGGAAAAGGATTCTACTCCTTCGAAATTAAAATTCAAACAATCTACATGGGTCCGCGCAGGGACGGGAGGTTGTTTACGTTGAATCCCTATCTTGTCTCCATAACCTTTAAAAATGATGTCCATGTTGATGATGATCAACTACAGTAACACTCTCCACACACTGAGAACGCACCATCGGTCTTTATGAGACCACGGCCTGACGGCCACCGTATCAAGAAAGAAAATGTACACTCACCATGCCACACATGAACATGACTCTCTCTCCTAATTTCTTAGGCATACCCTTCTTCACTCAGGTTTTAATCATGTGGAAATTATCAGCATGGCTCCATGTATCATGGAAAAGTCAGTGTGTTACATTTCATGATACGAAACGTCAACTTCAGATAACTCTAGAACGCTTTCATCTACGAAGGTTACATCGCGCTATCCTATCCAACTCTTGTCGTGTTATTAACGTAGGAGACGGCATTGTATTTATTCGCATTCAAGAGATGATTCTACATAATGATCACTGCTACATTGTGATTCCAAAACCCTCATGGGAAAAGTATAAAAGGGAAGTTCACTCAACCCTCATGTCATTTGTGAGTCATGCTCCCCATCCGCATCATCAACGCCATGCGCTAAATGAATCTCAGAAGAGACATCGATTTAGAACCGTTGCATACCCATCTTCCCGATTCAGTCTATCATCGCGGTCGTCCGCAAATGTTGGTCATTCGCATGAGCAACGGTCGAAATCTTCAAATCTTTCGCTGCGGCAAAATCCAAGTCCTAGGAAACCTTTCTCATTTCGTGATGCAGTCCATGTGTTACGAAGTCGTCAAGAAAATGCGAACACTCATGCCTCATCTCCGCCTGAGTCCCCTGACATTGAAGAATATAGTAGTGTCTGTTCAATTGACGATGTTAGTGAATCTAGCCAACATTAAAACCAGTAATCATTGTATATTTTATGAAACTGAACTCTTTCCTGCTGCTCTGATTCGGAAGTGGCATCCTGTACATATTGCAGTGTTTCACAACGGACATTGTATCATGACTGGTTTACGTGATATCAGTAAAGTAGCTGACATTGTTAAATCTTTAATTCGTTATCTGTATGAGTCACAGTTAATAGAATCGTGTTAATCACATGATGCGTTTTGAATGAGTCATCGCAATGAACTATCGTCCATACACGTGTCGGTGAAAAGGTCACGCTGTCTGACGTGAGGCACCATCGCTTTATCTGATAAATAACGGCCACACATGTCGGTGAAAAGGTTGAACAAGACTAATTAGATTCGTATGACTGACGCCTTGCCACCTCATGAGTCAGAGGTATTTATAGACATGAGTCAGCAAAGTGGTTGATGTTTTCTAAGCGGAAGAAATTGCCATGATGTGACATTCGCTGGTGGGGATGTTAACTTACAAACAGCGACATGGGTATAACTTTATTTCTAACTTTACCTATCCTGCAAATAGTGAAATACTAATGACTTCTTTTTGTATTTCACCTATCTTACAAACTGTACAAACGGTGAAATGATTTTAACATTAATTCAAACTTTACAATCATCAACTTTATTTCTAACTTTACAAACGTCAACTTTATTTCTAACTTTACAAACAGTGAAATGATTCTAACTTCATTTATATTTCACCTATCTTACAAACAGCGACATGGTTATAATTTATTTTATACTTTACAAACGTCAACTTTATTTCTAACTTTGCAAACTCTAACATGGTTATGACTTCATTTATATTTCACCTATCTTACATACTGTACAAACAGTGAAATGATTTTAACATTAATTCAAACTTTACAATCATCAACTTTATTTCTAACTTTACAAACGTCAACTTTATTTCTAACTTTACAAACGTCAACTTTATTTCTAACTTTACAAACAGTGAAGTGATTCCAACTTTATTTATATTTCACCTATCTTACAAACAGTGATATGGGTATAACTTATTTTATACTTTACCTATCTTGTAAACAGTGAGATGATTCTAACATTAATTCAAACTTTACATTCATCAACTTTATTTCTAACTTTACAAACGTCAACTTTATTTCTAACTTTGCAAACTCTAACATGGTTATGACTTCATTTATATTTCACCTATCTTACAAACTGTACAAACAGTGAAATGATTTTAACATTAATTCAAACTTTACAATCATCAACTTTATTTCTAACTTTACAAACGTCAACTTTATTTCTAACTTTACAAAAAGTGAAGTGATTCTAACTTCATTTATATTTCACCTATCTTACAAACAGTGATATGGGTATAACTTATTTTATACTTTGCCTATCTTGTAAACAGTGAGATGATTCTAACATTAATTCAAACTTTACATTCATCAACTTTATTTCTAACTTTACAAACGTCAACTTTATTTCTAACTTTACAAACAGTGAAGTGATTCTCACTTCATTTACATTTCACCTATCTTACGAACAGCGACATGGTTATAACTTTATTTCTAACTTTACAATCATCAACTTTATTTCTAACTTTACAAACGTCAACTTTATTTCTAACTTTACAAACTCTAACATGGTTATGACTTCATTTACATTTCACCTATCTTACAAACAGTGATATGGTTATAACTTAATTTCTAACTTTACAATCATCAACTTTATTTCTAACCCTACCCATCTTACAAAATGATCAAAACTTTTACTTCTATCTATTGAGTGAGAATCCCATCTTTATGTCGAAAGGAAAACAACACAGTATGTACATGATATGTTATTTATCATCACAACCGATTTTCATCACAGCCACATGCAGTTAATACTGATGGTAGCAGAAAACAAAGTTTTTATATCTCACATCACCGGAGAAAACAAAGTCACTGATATGCAGGGAGAAAACAAAGTCACTGATGTGCAGGGAGAAAACAACGTCAGGAAAACCAGTTGATATGTAAGTCATGATATGAAGTGATCAGGAGTTGGACGCATGTTACAAGGCACTCACTCACAACGCCCCATAGAAAACGCCATGGAGTAAAAAGCAAAACATCAACCACAACAGAGAGGAAGCATTCATCATCAGACATCGCCGGACGGAGGAGGAGAAAGTTTCTGTCTCTTAGGTGGAGGTAGATGAGTGTCTGGATGGCCGTACGGTAATGAGTGGTTAGGACTCATCCAGCATCGCTTGTTTTCCCAAGCTGAGAGACCTCGTTTCCTAAACGTCGTTGTTCTGACTTGATGCGACTGAGATTTTAAAATGGTCATTTCTACTTTTTTGATTTTAATAGAATCTAAGGCATCTTGATAGTTCCTATGTGTCATTTTTCTAACGATTGACTTCGAGATGCCTTTCGCCCGTTTTATAGAAAGCTCTGAGGATTTTAGCTTCATGGAGTACATCTTGGGGCGAAGCAAGATCATCTCCTCTATCTGTTTGCCGGCACACTCATCCTTGAAGCAGCCAAGCTTCGCTTTATTTGAGGTAGAGTAAAGCGGATGGTCAGTGGGATAGTTGGAACTATCAAACTTGGGTGCTAAATATTTTAAAATGTCTTCCTGCTTGACTTGGCTCGTGGTTGTCAAAGCTAGGAAGAAGCTGTCTGTATCACCTCCTACTAATTCCACACGTTGGAGAAGTGGACATGTCTTAAAAGTGTGGTAAAATAACTTATATATTTCTAACTTGGAGTGATCCAAGACAGCTTGACCGACATAAATGGGCTTACAAAGTTCTACTTTAGATTTTAACATTTTAAAACCAGTGATGTCTTCGGAAATGACATCATGGTGGCAAAACAACGGCGAGCGACATAACTTGATACTCGTTTCCGGATCAGTTACGATGCGATAGTCCATGCGCTTTCTTACATCCTCCATGGTTTTACCAAAGAGGGCATTATTCTTAAATTTAAAGAAGTCCTTTTCGAAAGGATTCTTGGATTCAGCCCGTTTCTTGCTATTAAATTCTATATACGGTTTTAGAAAGGGCTTCTGCCTAAACTGGATAGCGCGATGGACTTTGTCAAGTTGCATCCCCATACCTAGATAGAATTTGAGGATGGAATAGTGCACGATGTAATGCTGCTTGTTCAATTGGGTGAGCAACAACTTCCTAGTGGCTTTATACTTTAAGTCATTTTCCGCCTCATATTTCTTATTGTGTTCTTCCATAAAGGGAGAGAACATATCTGGACTGACTATGCCAGATTCGGGTGCGAGAGGAAAATCAACGGTCCTATTCTTAATGCAGTCTGGATAGATGAGGTCGACTTCAAATAAATAACCTATGTCGGCCTCATCTCCCAGTGCCATGATGTGTGCTGGATTGGAAAAGTGTTCAATGTCATGGGGCTCTACCCATTGGAAGTCAGACTGTGGCAAAGGCTTGGAGAGTGCACTCCCTTACAAATTATTTTGGTCTATGTACATAAAATGCGTGGTCGATCCTATGTCTTGGGTGCTGTTGACAACACGTTTGTTAACAAATGTCAAGCCACCCCTAATACCACGTTCAAATAACGTGTACAATTCTGCATCTTGCAGTAAATGAATGCTCTCTTTCGTCATCTTGAAGGCTGACTGATAGGACAGACCCGGCAGACTAACAAAATGGACGGGGTCTAAGGCGTCCTGTTCTAATGTGATTTTCCTAAAAGTCTCAAACACGTCAGCCAACAGATAGACGTCTAATTGTAAGTAGGCAAGCATGTAGTCACCAAACGTGCGACACCTAAATTCTAACCATGCTTGCTCTGCATGCCTATAGTCATCCAGCGACCAGTCCTCACCCGTCAAATCATTTTTAAATTTATCGATGGACGGAAGGGATGTCTCCTTCAATGTATCCATTGAACTAAAATAACTATAAGGAAACACCCCTTTCCGTCGTATCAGACTGTCACTTATGTTGGGATAGTCTTTCCTTAAATGTTGAGTGAGGGGAAGTGTTTCTAAATTATTAGCCAACGCGGCTAAGGAAGAAGACATAAACTGGAAACTGTCTAGAAACTTAATGTCATAGAAGACAGGCTTCCCCTCCTTCGTCTTATCGACTTGGACTTTAGCAGTGATGCACATAAATTTTTCCTTACTTTGTGCAATCACTTTGGATGACCAGGATTTCATTTTACCGAATCCATGGCGAATGATGATGTGAGCATCATTACATTTAAAGTTATGAAAGATGACGGGGAGCGTTCGCCGTTTGATCCTAAGTCTCATATTGCATTTACTGCATAAGGCAGACCTAAATTTACCACTGAGATGGCAATGGTCCCTCACTTTCTTATGTTGCTGATCATCAAAGGATGAACAGCAGCGGGGACATTCCGTGGTCTTATCAAATTTGATTTTATCGGCTTCTGTGAAGCACATGGGTTTCCTAGTTAGCTCCGTTTCATAGCGTTGATGAAAACGGGCTTTCCTATCTAAAAAGGTGAGGAAGTTTTCAACGCACTCCTCGCCTTGCCACACATGCATCTTATTTTGATTCCTATAATATGGATGCCAAACTTCATAACAGGCAATGGCTGCTGGCTCATGACTTAGGTCTTCTTGTTCAATATAACATTCAATGTCCGCATAGATGGTACATATGGGACTGAGCTCATTGCCGTTTTCTTCATACCTATAAAATTTATCTTTGGGCATGACTTCCATTTGAAGTTTACCCCGAGAGCACCACTCGTAATGCTCTTCAAAAAATGGTTTTGACCTAAAGCGTCGTGTGCAGCGATCACAGTAATAATGTTTGTTATCATAACTTTGTTGGTGGCAATACAACTTTGAAATTTTAGGAATGCCACAATAATGCCATTCTGGGTGGTTGCCGCTATAGACTAGGAGGAGATTGACAACCCGATCGAAGTTACTTTGGCGATTATTATACCTAACGACCTTCAGACCTTTTTCCCAGAGATGGATGACAATCTTAATATTATTCAATTTTTCAAATTGGGCGATGCCTTTAAAGTCTAATGTGTTGACATCTAACCCATCAAACTTAAGCTCATCCTCCCATTCACAATACTTGGTGACTCTTTGACGATTCCTATCTTTATCATTATAGTGAAGAATGGAGAGGACGGCATACTTGAAACACTGGGACTGACATTCTACATTGATGACAGCCTTTTTGTCAGCCAGTGCTTTGGGGAGGGTGAAACAACCGCTCCCTTGTAAATTTTCTAAAAGATTAATTTTGATGTCAACCTTCTCTATCCCATCAAAGACCAGACCGCTGTCTCTTTCATTAAATTTATTTAAGTTGCTGACGAGATAGGTCGCATGTCTCTCTACCCACTCGTTTACATCACCTATGAGATCAGCAGCACAGGAGGCTATCCTAATGGTCACAGTGGACTCTACTTCTCCCGTGCTACTGTCTACCTTATTGAAACGAGCAGTGAGATAGAACATGCCCTTAAGTAAAAATCTATCTAAGCTCGTCAACATTTCATGAATTAAGCCTATATTATTCATCGAGAAAGGATGAATGTCTTGCACAGCTTCAGAGCTTTCTAACTCATAATCGCGAACGAGGCTCTCAAGGGAAAACTTGGTCAGCCTTAGAGTGACGTTGTTGTCAGTGTAAAGCTCAGTGGAATGTGTGTGACAGAGTGTGTGCGAAGAAAGAACAAACTCTGTAGGAAAGGTCTTCTGACGCGAAGAACAGGAAAAGCCGACGTGCGATGAAGGATGCTTACTACCTGTTGTTGTCGGTGGTTGCCTCACACTGCCACAGTAACCGACTTCGATGTGGACTCGCAAGTTGGTGTTGTTGTAGAACGTGCGTCCACAACCTTCACACTTGGGTCGATGAGGGATCGGTCGGCGTGTCTTCTCCCGTTCTCCCTTCGCTTTTGGGCAGCGAGAATGCCGGTGTCTCCGGAGGCAGAATGGCCTCGCAAAAACCTGCCCGCAGTCCGTACAGCTGAGCTGTCGAGCCGTAGGTCCTTCTCCCTCCCTCACACCTTCCTCCTCGATTGCAATCTACCTCTCCTCTCCGACGATCTCCAACTCCTCCTGCTCCAACAATCTCTCTACCGACTTGACGGAGAGGAGAGGGAGGTCGACCGCTGCAGGTGGTGGTGGTGATGCTGGGATAACGATGGGACGGGAGGGAACGTCGCCGTCCAGGAGGTAGGCCGCCAGATCTGTTGAGAAAAAGAGAAAAGAGATTAGTAACATGATCAACATTTCAAGTTTGAAGTGTTAGCACCCTATTTCCCAATCACGATTACTTACCATCCAAGGACTGTAACTCCGGCAGCAAGGATGGGCGCGGAGGAGGCAGGAGAGGGACATGAGCCGAGGGTGGAAGGGTCCTTGGCTTTGGTGTCGGAGGGACGTGATGGCGAGGAGCAGGGACTGGTGCAGGGACTGGCGCAGGGACGGACACAGGTACCGGAGCTGGTGGCGGTGGAGGTGGGGCGATAACGATGCCCGAGAAAGGGGTCGCACCTTGGGCGGAGGTAGATGAGTGGGAAGGTAGGGCCGGAAATTCATCGTGGTATTTCCGCCTCGCGGCTTCCTCCCACTTCTTCTTCTTCTTCGAAATATCTGTAGAGAGGGAAAAGAGATTAGATTAGAGGTTGCGGAGATAATAATGATAGAGAGTAAGCTATGCGGAAACAAAAGTGCTAAAACATGACATTCCAACTCTCATAGGTGAGGATACTTACACTTGCCAAGCCGCTCGTAAGCTTGCCCGATTGCTCCTTGGGGGACGGGTTCCCCGTTCCGAATACATTCATGCACTGAAAAAGAATGACAGCAAAGATGAGCAGAGGTAAAATTTGGATTCGGTTTAGACATGAACAAAATAAAGGAAGGGCTCTTGATTTTAATGAGCATGTCTACCCTAATGATGTTAGTAATAGAGTCAACCTTGTTACAAATACTTACATTGCTCGATGGTGGCTTTCTCCATCTCAGCAGCAATTCGATAGTTCTCAATTTTTGCGAATTCCATTTTTGTTCGATTACAGACAGCAGATTATGTTAGTAGATTTCAATCACTGAAAAGGAAAGATGAAAATCGTTTCATTTGCCTAGTCAACGTTTGGGAACAATCATTGAAGTGACATCTAATGAGTTACATCTCACTCTACTCCATATCATAAAGACTAACCTTTGTCGAATGGCTAAAGTACTCTGACCTGGCGAGAGAAAGCGTCACGTTGAGTATGAAGTCGAACGCCCAACATGAGCAACGGCTCAGAGGTTTCGGTCTAACAAACGACGAACAACCCGTGCAACGCAATCCCTCTACGGCAGTACCCGCCGTCCCGAAGGAACGCTCGAGCAAAGGAGGTATTACAGCGATAATATGTTTTATGAGCAGAAGATGTGATAGCAAGAGACTATTCAACTTGATAGCAAGTCAAAACAACCTGATAGCAGGAGATCACCGACACTCACCTTGTGAAAGAGAAATGTGAAGAGCAGAGCTGGTGCACTGCCTTTTATAAGATTTTCCTAAGCGGTGAATGGATCAGACCTCTCGTCCAATCACAGACGAGCTAGAGTTCCCGATGTGCATACATACATTTGTAACGCGTTATTGAAATCGTCCTAGGCAAAAATGTTGTTTAGCAATAGACTCAACCATGGCACCTGAAGTCAATACATTGAAACATGATGATTGTACGATTCGTTTTCATCAAGAGTGCTTCGGAGGCTTAATACAAGATTACATCCTTGAGTTTCAAAGGGAGGAGACAGAATTGGAAGCATGTTTAGACTACACACGAAAAATATTTAATGAGCTGATATCTTATTTCAAAGACAGTCTCATCAAGGCTCATTTAATTGCACATGTCAATTACATTCATTTTCCAGAAGGTGAAGTAGCGAAAAGTGTTGATTTTCAATTTCGTTCCTATGGACAAGAATATGTTACTGATGCTTCTGATTTTTATACACGACATCTGCGGAAGATTATTTCTCGTATGGACAACTTTCATGGTTACGGCGATCATTTGCTTCTGAATAAAATAAAGCATATTGTCATTGCTATTAGTAAAGTGGGTTTCAATGATGTTAAACCAAAGTCCAAATAAAGTATTTTTCTTGACACTTGTGTTGTGCTAAACTTTCTAGCGCTGTGGTGAACACTGTTTTCATATAACATTCTAAACTCTCATTGCAGTACAAGACTGCTCTTAGTAAACCTGATGAAGCTAATCTAACAGTCATGGAGTTTGAATTTTCTAATAAGGGAACAGTTGACAACTGTCTCCAATAAAACTTTCTAACACTGTAAAAGTAAGTTACAAGACAATCTACACTGTGCAGTAAAACCTTCTAAAACTTTCTAATGCTGCTGTGAGTTCGGTCAGTCATACAACGTCAATGATCAAACTTTATTTTCACAAACGTGCGTTGCTGTAAAACTAGTTGACTACACTAACGCTTACATTTTATGACATGTGTGTTTCATAAAACATCATGATCAAACTTTTCTAACTATACATCAACCGGTGGTGCAGTAAAACTTTTGTACGACACTGACAAGAGCTTGTTCACTAGCGAAGAGAGAAGTCTGTGATGTGTTGCGTGTGGCGCATGAATGTCCTCCCTTCATTCCATTCATCATTTCGTCATCGTGATAGAGACAAGCAGAACGCATGGTTCATTCTCACATGCTTGGTCAACTGTCGGGAGACAAGTGCAATGGAGATTTTATGAGGTAACCTGTAGCAGATAGCTAAATGTCGCCCTGGCGGTCAGAGTACAACGTTGAGACGAAAAATTGCAAACATGACGCAGAGAGGTTTCACAAGGATTACCATTGCCCGCGTCCCGTGCAGCTACGGACTTCACCGCTGTCTCGAAATCACCCACAGGAAGTATCACACCGAAAATCGTGCACCGTCCATGACTTGATCGCCAGACATGAAAACCGGTGGAGGTTGGCAGACTTTGATCAGCTTGATAGCAAGCCGTAGAGAGATTGATTCACCTCCGTTTTGCAATGGAGATGTTTAGAGGCCACCCATGACAAGATAGCTAAGACTCAACCGATTGGCGTTCAAAGTGCTACGTTGAGAACTGTGTCAAATGCCCAACATGAGACGAGTTGCCCCAGCGGTTTCGGTCTAAACTATGACACACTCCCTTGCCACACTTATCACTACGGCATCGTCCGCCGTCCCGAAGGAACACCCTGTCAGTGGAATATTACAGCAAAACTCTCCGTGTCTTGCTCGCTTTCAGTGAAAAGCTGCTTAGTCTATAGGAAGACTGGCTCACTAAAAATCCTTTCATTGACTTCAGCAGGGTCGAACACCCCAGAAAACCTCCAAAACTAGTGAATTTTAATTTTTCAACTTTTTAGCACTACTTATGAAATTTTATAAGTAGTCTATCACTTAGAGCAGGTCAATAGCAACCGAACCTTTTTTGAATCAAGTCAAACGGACTTGTAGAAGCAAAGTTACAAGCCTTTAAAGTTTTGGAGTCTTTTATGGCCTGGAGACGAAGGCCATCTCCTGGCGAACCTCTAAGTCTGACGCCTTAGCTGATATCAGCAATGAAATTTTCTAAGTCGGTTTCTTACAGAAACCCGGTTTTTCAGATTTCCAATGCTATCATCGGAGCTCCAGAGTTCACCTACCCCAACCCAGTCGGGAGGAGAACTGATTTCCACAAGACGAGTTTCCACTTATATAGTGTGTGGCGATCAGCTGATGACGTAATACCCATCATTCAAACACTAAAAACCCGTCTATCTCCGGTTCTAGTGCTCCGATTGAGCTGGAAATACGCCATTTCCATGTAGAATTTGACGCTGAATCCGAATCTGCCCTCCATTTTCCCATCCGATGCTTCGTTTTGGTTCTACAGCCCACAGCCATCGCAAAAATTCTAACACTCGTTTTTCGGAAATTATGATGAAAAATTTTTTCTCTCCGATGGCTTTCAAATTTAGCATGTCGAAGCAGAATGTGACGCTGATTCCAAATCTGGTCTCTGTTTTTCCGTCCAAGGCTTGCTTCACCCGCTAGAGCGATTTTCATAAACATTCTAACTCCGTCGTTTTTTCGCCAATGTCCCAAATTTTCAATAACGTCTCACCTCTAAACGAAGGCAGTGTGGAACAAGCCATGTTTTCCACTGAATTTGTCTCACTCCCAGCTTTCAAACGAGCTATTGCACGACTTTCTACGATGTCTACAACCAAAGTTAGAAGATCGCTGCCGAGGGGGGGGGTCAGAACTTTTTCTCCGATTGAGTTGGGAAGAAGTTCCTAGACCCAAAAGTGGTCAAAACGTCCGAATTTGCACTCCGTTTTTCCATCCGAAGCCTCCTTCATGTTTAAAAATGGACTTTCTCATCCCAAAACCTCCAACACCTGCCTTTTCCAACTCTGACGGTTTCCTGCCATTTTCCTCCCTAAACCCATAAAAATTAGTCCAAACTGAGCTTTCCACTGCCTTTTTCTCACTCTTAGCTTTCAAATGAGCTATTGCACGACTTTCTACCATCTCTCACACCAAAGTTGGAAGTTTGGTAGGAGGGGGGGGGGAGGTCAGAACTCTTTCTCTCCGATTGAGTTGGGAAGAAGTTCCTAGTCCAAAAAGTGGTCAAAACGTCCGAATTTGCACTCCGTTTTCTCATCCGAGGTCTCCTTCTGCCCGAAAAACGACTTTTCTCATCCCAACACCACCAACACCTGCCTTTTTCAACTCTGACGGTTTCCTGCCATTTTCCTCCCAAAACCCAAGAAAATTAGTCCAAACTGAGCTTTCCACTGCCTTTTTCTCACTCTTGGCTTTCAAATGAGCTATTGCACGACTTTCTACCATCTCTCACACCAAAGTTGGAAGATCGTTGCCGGGGGGGGGGGGGGGACGTCCTCGAAATTTTTTCTCTCCAATTGAGCTGGAAATCACACCACAGATGTAGAATTTCACGTAGAGTCCGAATCTGCACTCCGTTTTCCCATCCGAGGCCTCCTTCATGCCGAATTCCAGACTTTCTCATCCCAACACCACCAACACCCACCCTTTCCTCACTCACTCCCTCACACATCACCTTCCTTCCCACCCCTTGCCTCATCACTCCTCCTTCCTTCCTTCCTTCCAGAGGGGGGAGGGAACAGTTTCCTCCTCTCGGACCCATTCCTCCCAGCACATCCTTGGCCCTCTCCCTCACACTTCCTGCCAGAGGGGGGGCTGAGTCAGCCTGATGACTCATCGATGACTCATCACTGCACCGCACTGTCCTTGATTTTGCTATGGGGTTGCTACTCGTTGCCATAGGCATTGCTTGCGGAACAATGAATAATGAATTTGATGATCATCAGTCAGATCGCTATTAATCCCTCTTTTCTACGAATCTGTGACTGACTAGCTCTTCGTCATTTTTTATCTTTTTATCTCTCTCTCTCTCTTCTCCTCTTTTCCTTTTGTTTTTTTATGATTTATACTACATTTATGTATTATACTACTTTATATTACATACATTAACAGTCTGTTGTTTTTGCATTTTATATTATATCTGTATATTTGCTTTATATTATTTATTTATTCATATTTTTGTGCTCATTTAATTATCTATTTCATGTTTTGTACAGTTTTGCATTATTCTTGATATGGTCTCCTGTATTCTTAAACTGTCTTGAGATAGCCTACTGTCTTTTATCAGCAGTATTTTCATTCCTTCATTCCGTCTATTGTCCAGTATTCATAAATATCTGTCTTCTACGTTGCAATAATGTGTGCATATCGCAACTTTATCGATGACTGGCTCTTCTCGAGAGAATCACAGCCCACAGCCTATCGCTGTGACTGGGTGACAATAGCAATACAGTAGAAGGTTAGATACTCAATGGAAAATGTGAAATAATGTCGAAAAAATAGCACGAGATCGAGAGAGAAAATATTAGACTTACACAGACGCACAGCAGAAGCTTTGCTTCATCTTTTAGGTTTGGGCTTGGGTTGGTCTTGGGTTTGACACCCAAGCCTTGGGTCCAAAACCCAAGCAACACAAGAACCCAAGCAGCCTTGAATATAATAATTTTAAGTCTAATAGTGTTGTATGAGTACTTCTTTTGTCTTCAAAAGTTTATTTATGCAATCATTAGATCATCACAAATTTGAATATCTGTTAGTAGATATCAATGTTAAGATAAGCTAATAGCAGTAAGCCAGTAACAATTATATTTGTTGTATATAGAACACCATCGCTACACTGCCTTTTGAAATTGGTTGTCCGCGACTTCTTGTGGCGCGGTATCCCAACTTGGTTACCCACCACTAGTTTTTTCGATGGATTCGCGCGAATCTCAGAATTACTTTATAATTTAATTGAGCATTTTGAGTATCATGTAGCAATAACGCTTATTTTCTTGAAATGTTATTTAGTCAACAGTGTTTGATGCTCTCTATACATTGAAACGTTGAAGAATGTGTTCTTACATCTTTTTTTCATGCTTGTGACTTCATAGACATTATAGAAAAGCATATATTCTATTGATAGAATTCATGTAAATTACTGACATTTATCAGATTGGAATATACATTGATAAAGGCACGGGCCTTTATAATATATGTGTACAGTACATGTATATTTAACCAAATTTAGAGTAGTTGCTAAGTAACGATTCTTAACATGTGAACATTTGATGTTAACATTCATTAACATTCTTATAATCATGGCTATAATGCATCATACAACACACTGATGATAAATCTATCTGTTTGATGCAATAAAATAACATGTAAATCAATATTTTTCAAATGTGCATTAACGACGAAATCTAAAAATTCAATATGCCATATTATACACTTATGATCCAAAAATTGCATATGAATTGACTATCGCACCTATGTCGTGCAATTTAGCAAATTGCCCTGACAATTTTCAGGAAATGCTTTCCAATAGGGCTGTGCGCCAGCCGCATCTGCTCACACCGGTGCGCCGAAAATTTAAAAAGTTGCGCTGAAGCACCTATTAAGGTAAAGCTGATACATAACTTGCTTTGTGTTATAAATTGTCCTGTGACAGTTAATAAAGACCTCAAAATCTTGATATTAAGTTCGCGATCTTTTATAATGAATGTTCACTTCTTTAAATTCAATGCGAATTCTGTAAAGGACAGGGAAACTTCTCGTAGTGCCACAGAATTTGAAATAGACTTACATAGGACTGTTTTCATTTATTTTTTCTAATACTTGCAAGTGACTGTAATCATGCTTACCCGTGCGTCTCTATGATGATTCTACTAAAAACGGAAATGGTAAATATTATGCAACAACAATGGCTAAAACTTGAAATACACAATATAATGTTAATATAATTATATCAGAGTTATTATTATAATTATTCCTTAAATTATACTTAATTTAAATATAGAAATTGTATATAATGTATATTTCAAAATAATGAAAAATGCAATCACTGAAAAAAACAGAACATCAGGAAAATCAGGATGCGACGAAACAACGTCTCCGCAATCTACAATATACTATGCAAGAAGGTCACCATCTTGACATTACTCGACTTCAAGCAGTATCTGTAATTACAATGTTGCTGGCGCGGCACTGAAAAATCTTTCGAACGGAACGTTGGCCACTGGAATGATAAATCACCGGTTGAACGGTTTAAGATGAGCAACGGCAAGGAATACATCCATATAACATTCACTATGAGATTCCGAAATTCTGAGGTCGTGGGAATTAAGATTTCGTGGCCTAAAATGATTTAGCATGAACTGGAAAAACTTGATTTTCGTCACATATCTCAACATCAGGCAATGCATCAATCATTATGTGATGCAGCCAAGATTTTCAGAAGGCTTTATTTCCATCATGTAGAAATTAAAAGCTTGAATTAAATTGATGTATAACTGAATAATGTTAAAGGGTATATAAGTTATATAAACAAAAAAAGTTATATAAATCACATTGCATGCTTAAGATATTTTTCTTCCACATCTGTTGTGACTAAGAGAACAGATAAAATGAATTAATCATAATTGAAAGTATACAGTAAATTATCAATTTGACCTATATTCTTATCTATATTTGATCTAGCTGACAGGATATAGCCGTCAACCAGCGTAAAACATGACAGGAGCATGCAAAAGGAGCGTAAAACATGACCCCGCATAAGCAGTCATTGCAGTAATTGTTGTATCTGCACAGGTTCACTGATAATTTCAAGGATTTTTCATTATTTCCACAATTGCCACTTCCTCACTTGCAAGAAAAAATGAATTGCGGATCACAGCATCAATAATCTACAGATATTAAAGACATTCCCAATCCCAGATTATCCCATAATTCCAAGTTTAATTGAATGCAGAAAACTGGAATACAATAAGCCATCCGATGGGGGGGATGCATCTCGACATCCCCGCTGGATCCGCCAATGTCGGAAAATTATGCGGGTATGAGACATGAGTGTCGAATGCATTGTCGCTTTACTGTTCAAGACTCATTCTGTCCGCTGTCCAACTTGCCATCAATTTAGTGACACTCATCGGGAGTACATGATAAGTTCTGCTATTATGTTTTTGTAAAATGGTAATTTTATCAAAAGTGATCGCCTGTGTATCTGTTCTTTCTTCCGGAGAACTCCACCCGTTGAAAATCAATTTGTTTGTTTCGATCTTAGCTCGAGCTATCGACGACCGGACTGCACGTCGTATTCATGAGGCCGCAACCAGTCTCATGAATGACACGGTCGTCGAAAGTTCGAACTAAGATTAATAGATACATATTGATTTTCAACAGGTGGAGTTCTCTAAAAAAAAACAGACATTATTATCACACCTGAAAGTATATTTTTCATTATTAAATCGCCTTGCAGTGGCTCACACGGTGAAACTGTGCATGTATCATCCAAACGAGGGAGATGTCGTATTAAGGATTATTTAAGTAGTGATAGTTGACTGGCCTCCGAAATGAGAAACTATGCGAAACATTTCAAATTTTAAAAAATGCCATTTTTTGCATGCCACATGCGAATTTGTTGTTAGGGAAAATAGATTAGATAAATGACAGTGCCGATAACAGGAAGTGTCTCTTCATTTTGAAAAAGGTGTGTTATCTCTCCTCGACAAAAGCAGTTGACGACAAAAAAATAAGCTAGAATGTATGTACACGCCCGACGCGGTCCAAAGCAAGACAGCAAGTAGGCATGATGTCTTGTTTTTACCGTTGCCTACCCAGTTGAGGCGTGAAACGCGTCAGGTGTGTGCGTATACATTTTAGCTATTTTTTATGCCGCAAACTCATTTTACCAAAGATAGATAACAAACCTTTTGAACATGAAGATAGAACATCTTCATAGGTGCTGATGGGGAATAATTGTGAGGGACTTAAGTCGAGTATCTTCTAAATGATTATGGATAAGGCAGTAGCCTACATTTCCCATCTTCTGAAATTGCATTTGAAAATGACTTCTAGCTCAAGTTTATTTAAAAAAGGTGTTTGCAAAGCAAATAGATTTGAAATTTTCATCTATAAGGAACTTATCTTGTAACTTTTTCCGATGAACAGCACACAATTAGGAGTCTTGAAAGACATGTTAGCACGGCACGAGCAGCTTTATAACAGACTTGAAAAAAGACGGAATTCCATCGAGTTCTGACCAAACTGTGCATGGAAATCCTAGTCGCGACTGGGGTCAGGCTGTGAATCTACTAAAAATAGCACTTTCTAGTCGCGACAAGGCTATACATATACTTGTTGATTGTCTTGTATCAACAGGTGTGATAATCGGGGAATTTGCACGAGATGAACGCATGCGCTGAACAGATGAGCTCACGGTTGAGAATTGTGATCATTTATATTCATCTATAAAGTGTAGGATTCGTGTGACTCGGTAAAATTCGTTTAGGTGGATTTAAACATTCGCGCCCAGTCCATGCTTCAAGTCAGTGGGCGACTTAGCAACTTACATTTACAGAATGAATCAAATACACAGCGCACGACCGCAACCTTTGCCCTTGAACTCTGGTAAGAGTTTTTTTAAATGATAAAAAATTTAAGTCACCAAATTCACAAAATCACAAAATTGACTGCCTGTTCATTGTGGCATATGTTCCGCCTAACCTGCTGAGTGAGAATCACTGTCATTGATTCTCATCTCCTGGTTTACCCATACTCCGAAATGATTATTTGTGGAGATCTAAATCAAAACGACACAACTGACTTTGAATCGTCGTTGAGTTTGATCAACATCGTGAATTTGCTGATAAAAGGAGCAAGCATTCTTGAAAAGATATACTTCTTTCACCAGAAATAACCTCTAAGTATTCAGAACCTACAATTCTTCATCCACTTAGCACCTCAGATCACAACTGGATTTTGCTGAAACCTGCTAGAAAATTTACTTGCAGCTTCTCATCTCTACATGTTGTGTATATGATTGCAGACAGTCTCATCTCAACGCATATCTTGATTCTCTGTCAAAGGTGGACTTCTCTGCTGTTTATCGAACTGAGGACATTGACAATAAATGCCTTTGAACAGAACAATTTGGAAAATACAGAGCTCTCAAGACCAAAGTGAAAGAAGAGATTATACGATCAATAACGCAATGGTCTAATTCGCAAGTCTAATTCCATGAAGGAATGGTGGAATGTAGTCAGTAAATGTCCGAGGTACAAAGTCAAAATCGAATTTGAACGCTATCATTTCACAATTCCGTAGCAAGTCTGAAGCAACAGAATAAATCAATAACATGTTTGGCTCGGTTTTCTCATGGTCTCTCGATTCCCCTAAACATGATCCAATTTGTAGCCGCACTAGTAAACTTGTGTTGCTAGTGCTACGGTGCTAAAAAAGTACCGATAAATGGCGTTTGCGGACGATAACAGATTTAGCGTACTCGGATGGTTTCCCATTTCGTTAATCGGTACTCTTTTAGCGTCGGGAAAAGAATTGACAGCGTTATGAGGATATTGCGTAACATTTAGTGGTTGATGAATTTATCGGCATCTTAATAGCGTCTGACTTGTCTGACTCTTATTGAAGTACGCGAAGTTTATGCAAGTCTTTCCCGTTTAAAATGCACAGCGTGTGAAAGTGATGGCGTCCCAAATCGTGCTTACAGAGAGGGTGCATTATTTCTTGCCGAACCCTTCTACCATTTATTCAATTCCTGCATTCTTCTCAGTTCATTGCACAAAGATTGAAAAATTGCCGATGTCTGCGCTGTTCCAAAATCTTCTCATCCAAGATTGGTTAGCCTACGTCCGATATCTCCTCTTCCGACGCCTTCTAAATTCTTGGAGAAGTTTATTCTTGAACGGTTGAATCCTCAGTTTATGAAAAATGCTAGCTCTTCTCAGTTTGAATACTTACCGAAATCGTCTGCAACGTGTGGTGTTTTCATATTTTCAACTGTCTTACGTCCATGCGTGATGATGAAGATGTCGTTCGTGCTGCTGTGGTTTCTCTATACTTTACAAAGGCATTTGATGCCATTTCCCACCAAAAGATGATTGAGAGACTGATTGACTGTAACCTTCCGCGGCAATTCCTATATCGTATTTCATCAAATTTGTCCGTTCGCCTGAAAAAACTGAAATGGACGACACTTTTAGTTCACTCATTCTCGTCCGTAGTGGTGTGCCCCAAGGATCAATCGTCGGTCCATGCTTATTTGTCCTCTATACAGCTAACCTCTTCCTCTACTACAATTGTCACCACATGAGCTACGCTGATGACACCTAGATTTCATCGATAAAAAGTGGTGAAGCAAATGTTTTTAATGATATTCTTTGTAACACATTCGGATATGTCATAAGCGAATGTAGCAGTGATAATTTGATGTAGAATGTAGGAAAGTCTAAGTTACTAAAATGTCCTAAGTCTGAAGATTGTCCAACCGCATCCATACCTGGTGTGGAATGTATAGACTCACTTCGATTACTCGGAGTGACACGCACAAGTAACTTAAAGTGGGATTCGTAATGTTTTATAAGGAATTGTAGCCAGAAATGGTATGCACTTCGAATTTTGAGGCCTATTTGTGGCCTACAGCAGCTAAAAATTCCATGCTATTGTGTAACAAGATGCATATTGTGATATGGCTTCCCTCTTCTTGTTTCATTGCCTAACAAAATTCTTGACAAAATTCACTCCTCTAATTGGAGGTGTCACCGTGTTATTCACGAGAGTGACTGCAATTATTTGATAACCTTTCCATTCAAAGACGTTTTATGTAAGGATGCTGTAAAACTTTTCCTTGAGGTCGAGAAGTCACTTTTCCACCCTCTTCATGATTTGGTCCCTCCTCTCTAACCAGTTTTATGTTGAATTTACTTGAACTTTAAGAGGACATTCAGTCTTTCCAATACATATATCTTCATTATATAATTCTTTCCACTGACAATTATTTCCATAGACCTTATTGTATTATTTGCATTTATGAATGGTTTTGGTCATGAATGTATTGATTATTAGTAAATGAATAAACGCTTTCTTGTCTTATCTTGTATTCACTGTAAAAATAGCATTTCGCCCGCACTGATTGAAATTTACAGATTGAATTTAGACTGACTTAAATTACGAAAATACCACTACTGCCTATGAAAAATCATCAGGTCAAAGGCACTGCGATGCAGAATGTTGATCAGACATAAAATTATGAAATCTTCACAATTTAATATAAATGAGCCTTTAACAAGTTGAGACAGGTTCATATTAGAAGGATTCATTCCTTTATCATTGACAATCAATTGAATAATTTTTAAGCTACACCTGAAGGACATCCTTATTTGTCTCACATATGTCAAAAGTGCATTGCTTTATAATTTTCTTGCAGGTGGCAAAAAGGTCAATAAGTAAGTAAGTACATAGTTTTCGAGTAAAAATATTAGTCTTCTGGTACAAGTGAGACAAAAATAAGCTAGCGTTGTGACAAATTTATCTCAACAGGAGTCCAACATTTAGTAGATTTGAGCAAATTGATAAATTTCAAGAAGTATGAGACAGTAGTATAATGCGCAATTGTAAAGAAGCAAATCAACTGTTTAGTAGGACATTATTTATGGATTTTGAATAGGTCTAATTTCTGTAATACGGACAAAACATTCATCATTAGCGATATTAAAAAAATAAATCTATTCGCATCATAAGAGCTTGGCAATTGAGTCATTAAATCAAAATGCCACAGCATGTGAACGATGCTCTTGCAACCTCTTCACCAAATGTCTTGAAGTTTCCGACTTGTTTAAGGAAGCATCTTCTAAATAGAAAACTTCAAGACATATGGTCGAGAGTGCAAGAGCATCGTTGACATATATTTGACTTTAATGATATTGCAGCAACAATGGATTTTCTCTCCTTCTTACAAAAAGTTACATAAATTTATTCAAAAGCCGTCAATCTCCAAAATAAAAAGGATAAAGTAACTTTGTTCCTTCATGTTTAGTCTGGTTTTCAATTCTGCGTTGCAGCACTTAGTTTTCATAAACTATTGTTTGCATCAACTTCTAACAGGTTGCTGATGTAATGTACTTAACTCAATATTTCATCATCATTCTCGTAAATGGATTACTACAATGTCAGTCAACAAACTTGCTTAATTAGGTGCTTCAGATGTGTCAAATGAAGATTGATCATTAGCAAAATATTGTATTCGATAGTTTTGATCAACAGGTGGTTGTCGTCCTCAGGCTATTGCTTATTCCGCTCACTATAGTAATTGACTTGACTTTATCAATGATGGAATGTCAATGCACTGGGCACAGATGCGTCATACTCATAAGGATGACTTTCATGATCTTTAAGATCATTATTAATCAATCAATATAGATCAATATAATTAATTAGCTAATTATTATTAATTAATTAATCAATATAGATATAAGACTGGCTCCTGAGCTATCTACTAAATCAAATCGTTAAATTTGTAGACGCCCATTTAGAACGTAATAAAAATCTCCTTAACGTTTTGAAAATACATGAAATTTTTCTCAAAGATAGAGAATTGATTTTTGTATCACTAGATGTTATTAATTTGCACCCATCTATTCATATTCTAGAAGCGATTGAAGCGAAGATTTTACTTCTTTGCATTGGGACAAAATAGATAACCTTGGTTTTAGTGTGTGCGATTTAATTGAATTTCTTAAGTTGACGAGCTTAAATTACGAAATTTCTTACAATAGTAAAACATATCTCTAAATAAAAGGCTGCCCAATTGGAGCCCATTTCTTTCCATTGCTAGCTGTAATTTTCATGCACAAAATTGAGCAAAAAACATTGGAAATATTAAATGAACAGCACAAAATTAAGCCATTGATATATAAACGCTACATATGATGTAATTGTTGGTCCGTTTCCAAAAAGTGATGTAGCTCTTTCAAAAATGTTGCACATATTTAATTCCATAAATGACAACATACAGTTTACTTAAGACGTGCCCAAAAATAATTTTCTCAATTTCCTTGATGTTAAAATGGCCATCAATAAAAAGTTAAGAATGCCATTCGGGCATTTCGTTACAAAAAGATAGTTGGCTTTTAACGGTTATTATTTAACGGTTAACGGTGACTTTTTAATGGTTTCTATAATACTAATTGTAAAAGTAGAGACGGCAAATCTAATTAAAAAAACAATGAAAAATTTCTTAACTTGTCTCTAGTTTTTGTTAATGATAAATTTTGCAGAAAAATGAAAACTTTATAACCAAAAAATTTAAACTCGCTGTCCGCATAACTTCTAAGCCCGGTAAGGTTTTAGCTAATACTCCAAAACGCGGTTCTCCTAAAATGGATGTCATTGCAATGTGTGTTCTGCTGTGGAACTCAAATTTACTTGTAACGATAAATATATTGTTCATAATTTTGATTGCAAAATCTACAATAAAAATCATATCGGTCAAACTTGTCGACCGCTTAAACATATATATGCTGAACATCAACGCAGTTTGAAAAATCGCGATTAAAAAGTGCACTGTCTGAACATGTTAATAAAGATCACAGCAATCTGACTGATGTACAAAGCAAGAACTTTGACCTTTCCATTCTAAACAGACAACGTAATTCAGTTTACACGAGGTTGTCTGAAAGTCGTCACATAGTCAAGAATAAACCTCTCCTGAACAGAAAGCATGATATGATTTGATGGACCGCTCACTTTTGCTATTAAACGCCTCACCTAGTTGAACAACTCTTATGCCCTTGATAACGTTTTGAAGACGAAGCGCGTCGGGCTCTGCATATATGCTCTTAAAACAATAAAGAAAATTTGTTTTAGCGAAGGAGTGGCTGATTTTTTAAACGCTCTTTAAGATCATGTCTCCGATTCATCAAATTGGTTACTGACATAGTTAAGATATTTATCTGGAAAATATGCCTTTATTTCTTTAAATTGGGGAAATTCATAAAGTTCGCAGTCAAACTTCAAATTGAAAAAAATCAAGATTCAAATAAATTTTGCAATCACACTTCAAATTAGGAAAGTTCATTAATTTGATAAACTGATTCACAAATTTTTCATATGCTATGGCATAATTCCTTTGCACATATTTTAGCTTGGTGTTTTGACGTTGATAAGTCAATTGAATATGAACATAACTTTGATCTGCATGAATGATGCAAGTGTATTTTTATTTAATAGACACGTACGTTATTTCAAAAATTAAAAAATGCAATCTTTGACTGTTTAGTTAGATGCTCCCAATATTTCAGTTTAGCATTTAGCAAGGAATACAGAAAAAGGAAATTGCACTGAATGCCATCAAGAACTTCAAACTAAGCTATCTGTCTATATAGTCCAAACTAGAACCATAGTAGGGCACTGAGACATGCTAATACAATTTTTTTCTTGTGTCAACTAATATAACAAATAGTTTTATAGCGTCAATTTAAAAACACATGTAAGATTGATTAAGATGTCAAAAGGATGAAGGATTTGTCCCTATTCAGTACAATTTCCTTTTCTGTGTCCCTTGACAAAGGATAAGCCGAAACATTAAAAATATATAACTACACAGTCGTATAAAATTGCATTTTTAATTATTGAAATAAAGAAGCCCGACCGAGAATTGATTCAAAACACGTGCGTCATAAATTCCAAATTAACTTTGAACTTTATCTGAACTTTTTATGAACTTAATATATTCATGCGACAGGCTTATTCATAAAGAACTTTTTCCTGACTAGCATCATACACGCATGAAAACCCAATTTTGAGCAAAAGCCAGCTGAACATGACAAATTAGCAATAAGACAGAAACAAAGTTAAGGTAAAACATATTTTAGTTGCAAACTACTTTCGAAGTCGGCCATTGAGAATTCAATCTAGTTTCAAGTAAAATATATATTTGCGCAGTCATCGAACACGTTCATAAGATTTGTATAAATTACGCGACCATGCTGAATTGTTACATGATTATTCACAATTTTGATGCATCTTAGAGTTTTATTGCCAAACACAAAGAGATCATATGTATTAAAATTATCAAAAAGTTTTGACGGTTGCTCTTGACATTGTAATTATAATAAGTTTATGATATTTTTGTTAATGAGCGCTAGTCCATTTTATTCTTCTTAATCAATTCCTGACACCGGTTCCGTGGAGAGTCAAAACCATAACACAATAAGTTCATATCAAAAGCGCATTGTGATACTATTCCGATTAGCGCATGTTACATTGTGAACATGAAATATCATCAAGAACATGGAAGGGTTCGTCATGAGGATGGAATTCAGCTGGAGTTTCGATTAACAAAATATGTGTACGGCTCTGTTTGATCGAGAGCATGTCCTATTATATTCATGAATGTGAAAGTCGATGAGCACATATATCTATCGCTTTAAGCTTGACATAATAATGTGTGATTATCTGAATTACTAACATCTGGAGAAGGCTTGCCCATGGCGATCGTGGTAAGCCAAACCTGAACATTTTACAGAAATCCGGAGGCGAATTTTGACGACGAATCATTTGTCAGATTAAATTCTGAAATGGATCATATTGTAGAGTTAACTTGCATTCACTTGCGTTCACTTCCAGAGTTCTTAAATTAAAATGAGCAAGATAAGTTTGCAGCTTTAGGCCGGAAGCGCACTGAAGAAGTCAACAGCCATTTTAACAAAACATTTGTGCAGTGGCTGATGGTGAAACGATTTTGTTGTTATTCTAATATTTGCGGCTTTGTTTGCCTCTCGCTCTAGGATAACGTGATACTCAGTCAGCACCACCTCACAAAGGAAAAATTAAAAAATTATTGACATTATGAGACCCAAAAAGGCGTATTTTTGGTTTTTATAATTCATCTCCTATACACGCAACTGTTCTGTTTAAAATCATTGCCATTAATTAGCAAAGACCTAAATGAACAATTGACGTTGTTCAATATCTGTGACACAGAAAGTCAATTAACACTTGAACAATTTTTTTGCAGGCTTTTCCTTATTATCTTCGCTCACCAGAAGAATCAACTGCTCAACGGCTGTGGTTGAACTAAAGAAATCTAATCTTAATTTGATATTGCTACTCGTATTACTGGTTTGGAAACCTTTATTATTCTCACTCACAACATCAGTCAATGTAATATGATGAAATTGTGCACATTTCTGTGATTCTATTATTTCGCATCATACTGACAATAGCAACAAACCAATCTGATGCCTATTGCTAATGTCACTATTGATATAACAATGTTCATGCAATATTGTGCGGAATCTTTTGTTTCAAGAATAACTTGATTTTGAGAACGATTCACATTTCGCAATCAATCAATGGAATTAATCATTTCATCGGTAAATCATTAGGCAAACTCGTCCCTTTGCGTGCTGGTGAGAGAGGAAGACACTCACTTTTTAACCCTGTTGAGATTTCATCACCCCGAGTATGCCAACACCAATGACCGTGGCAACAAATCCTCGATGTCGACGTCGCAGTGGCGATCTTAGTTACCTTTCCAGCACTCAAAGACTTGCTCAGAGGTGAGAAAATATAAATTCTTGCTTCTGCTTGTTTTGAGACTGTGTTGAAAGCCTGATGTCTTTAGGGGATGAACATGAACGGTACAGAGGAAATGTTTATGTAGATGGACCTCAGAGGAAATAGATGGCACAGTATTTTGCAGCTAAGTGACGTTCCGTCAAATTACATGTATTATTATTGAAAGTTAAAATTTGTTATGCACAGACAAATTTTCAGTCAATGCAACCTTCCCAAGCAATAGGCAAAACAGCAATATTCACTTCGCATGAGGGGCCGAATTAATGTTGAAAACGTGTCTTAGGAAAGTAATAACATAAATGTTCACTTGAGCTTGTGTTTTGTTAATTATTCTAAACAAAATTCTGCTCAAAACTACTTGCAATTTACATGTTTTTAATGTTGGACAAAGCAAGGAATTTCAATTAATCGAGCGTGAGCAGAGTTAAGTTATGATGCCACGATCATTTGTATTCGGGATTTCGAGGCCTATGAGTATCTAATATCTTAGCGGAATAACTATATGAATTGATGAGAACAAATCATATGAGCATGATCACATGACCTGCGCCTTCAGGGACGAAAGGCCCTCGATTTTGTAGACGGCTAGCAAGTAGGTCTAACATGTATCACTTTTAATTTGATTTCCTATCACTCAAATAAATGCATGGATTATTTTATTCTAAAAAGTGCACATGTAATTAGCCCATTTGTATCCTGTCTTTGATCAGAAGAGTCAGAATCAGCAACTTCAGGACTTGTCAGGTTCAGCGAATTATCCTTTCTACTATTGTAGTGGCGGGTGGGCGACATAAATCATCCCTTTAAGATTCGCAGATCCGTGGAGCTGTTTTAGTATAGAACAGAGGTGAACTAAGGTGAATTTCTAAAATTTGTGTATTAACTGAATCATTCGGAAGCAATATAAACTTTGTTGAACAATTTTAAGTTTCGAGTTTCGTAAGTTGCTTGAATTTTCAGAAATACAAGTTTCTTTCATTTCTGTACTCATCACTCAAGTCCTCATGAACATATATTGCAAACTCAATAGCCTATTTCTGAGAGGATTTAGCTTTGATTAGAGCGTCTATTGATAACATCAAGCATTGTGTTAAAAGTGATCTAACTCAACACACTTTTGTTGCAAGTGATCAAGCCTTTTTGCACGATTTCAATGCTGTTTTCATAGCGAAGGTGCTATTTAATAAATCTCAATAGCAATGGAAAATGCTTTCCATTATCTTTTAAGTAAATATTTTTCATGCCTTAAAACTCGTAGGCGAAGAAAAGTTCTAATAAAGTTGGACCTAGTGGCATGTGAAGAATTATGCAATTAATATTGGTTACATTAAATGAGTCTACTTTTGGAAACGTCATCAAATTTCAGAGCACTGAAACATTGTTCAAAATATTTATTCTAAGAGATGTGCTATAACCGAGTTGAGGTAACCAAGAAATCTGATTTTGTGAACTTGCATTCTGCTGGCGTACAAATTTAAAACTCTTCAAAAGAATGTTGCAAATAAACATCCTTGGCCTTGAGGTTGTTAGGAGAATGCGGTTTGTTTCCCTGATTTCAGTTTATTGAACTTAAGCACGAGAGGTGACTAGAGCCTTGAAATCCCGGGTACTTTTTCAAATCACAGGAGATCCTGAAATTTTTGGCTTTTTGATATCCCGGGATTATGCACATAAGTCTGGTTCTAATTTGCAATTGCATTCCTGCATTGGTCAGATGTTCATTAAATCAATTCAAAATATATCTCTCTAACCAATTTTATTAAACTTAGTGGTCGAATTCTTCATTGTATTTAGCCTGCACTTCTGCATTGGTCAAATGTTCATTAAAGGAAACAAAATACTATATTTTTCTGAACAATTTTATTGAAGGCTTACTTATTAATTAATGTAGGATCTATGACAAAATTTCCACGGATAAGTTCTCACCCGCAAAAAATCCCCCCATAATTCAAAACAGCATCACTAAAACATGCCAGCTCCCAATAGCCGCAAATAATTAAAAATACATCTATTTCATTTACTGTATAAGTGCTTAGAAACACACTTTGACTGAATGAAGGGAGAACCTTCACTTTCTGATGAGTTGCGCTCACCTGGTGTAGTTAATTGTCAGATCTAGCTTTTGAAGCGACTTATCGCAATGACCACCAACTCTAAATTAACCAGGTCTGCAAGTGAAGCAATAGAATTGTTGTCACTTTTTATCCGTTATTAACTTAGATCAAGTTAGCTCCTTGTTTAATCAAATTTGATATTAACGAGAAAGAAATCTCTTGAGGAAATCATTTAATCAACTGCATCTACTCGTAACAAGCTTAGCTTAAAAATGAAGCTTGGAAAATGTGTGTAAAAATGTAGTCTAGACAATTGAATTCTTTATACATGTAGAATGCTGTAGGCCTACAAAAGGGGACTTTGACCGCTCTGCCAGGCTGCAGCATTCCTAAATTTTAATTCTACTTTGGTCGAAGCTAATTGTGTTGCTAATAATAATTGAGGTGTGCCTGTTGAAATCAATAGATACTTCTTGCATGTTCAGCCAAATAGTTAGGCTGTATATAATAGATATTTCTTTTATTTAGCTACTTTGATTTTATTTTATTTGTACACAATTATTATTTTCATGAGTATATATCCTTTCATGCCTTAAATTACCAACTAATAATCCTTTATATAGTCCTAGTTATAGCAGGTTTTGTGAATTTGACATCCGCTGATTCTGATGTCGTTGGAATTAAGATATCTGTTTGATAATGGAGTCTTGATCGGCATGATAACGATGAAAAGAGAGGAGCAATGATCGGTCTTTACATAATATTCTACTTAAAAGTTTATCCCCCGCATGACACCTTTGATTGAGTGCGTCGGTTATCTTGATCGCTTTATTCTGTCAAAACATGAACGATCACGTTCGTCCACTTACGCCATCTTTTCTTGTGTCGTAAAGCCGCTTAAACTTACTGCGATTTTGACACCTGTTTTCAGCAGTCAAAATCCCAGTATTCAAAATTCAGTTGCAAACCGATATTCATTTCGGGGATCGCATCAAATCAATATTTTCAACATAACTGGCATCAAACATGAACAATACCTTTCCTGAAATTCTTCTACTCACATTCCTGAGATTCTTATTTTTGTGGAGATAATTTACGGAATGTCTTACATCAGAGAGCTAATGTGTTATCAAGGCTAAAAACATGTTTAAAAAGTTTTTTATAAAATTTCTTTTACTGTCCTTGTACTCCATCGAGACAATGTAGGCTCATCAATTCTATCGTTGAATAAATAAATTCAGCATTTACAATGAAGAAGAAATTCATGTTAATCAAAATTCGACGAAATCCTTTTTATATCGTGATATGCAGAGTAAATTAAATTTGAGAATTGCAAGAACGTTTGCATCATATTCTGTCAGTAGCTGAGATAAATGCTAATTTTCTTATTGAATACTTATCAACAATAAGTGACACTAAATTTGCATTAAAGGAAGATTACAAAAACACTACGTGTTTAATAAGGTGACTATGCAGGCCTGCCACCATCCCATGAACGTGATGTATTTAGGAAATAATAATGTTGTTCATTAAGTAAATTAAATGACTTATTGTACGAGTATTTTAAGAAATAATAAAGTGTATGATGCTGAAATAATTCAGAACAACTTCGAAGTGATGAAACTTCGTGATGCAGCAATTCCGTAGTAATTGTTATACAGTAATCTTTTGTACTTTATCTGGTCAATTGTTTGTAAAGAAAGCATATTTTCCCGTTTCTATACTTAGAGATACTTCACAATATCATGATGCGTCAACCCCATTGTATTAAATTGACGTGCGAGAGCCGCTGTGCTGCATGAGTGCAGTATAAGACTTTTGTAATCTGTGATGGTTTCGTTTCAAACCCATCCTCACCGCCTTCCACCACCAAGTTCCGGGATGACCGTTGTCTTCAGAGATATTCTGTGTAAGGAAATGCCCTTGCAAGGCATTCGGTGAATGGTCCGGAGGCACCAAGCTCAGCACTAAAGATAAAATTCTGAACATTTTTCGTTTGCTCTGCGGTCATATCCAATTTTTTCTATTGAATCGTAGATGCTACAGAATCGCAGCAAGCATCGGTGGTTGCACTGCCATAGTCATTTGTTTTTCGATCACATGTTTATGAATATCGTCTTTCACACATATATCATTCCATTTATCCACTACTCTCCTATCGTCCTTTTGACATATTTTATCCAAAACAGTTGAAGCAGGATTCAAAGAATGCAAGACTCGTGCAGATAATCTATGAAATGATGCACGAGCATTGTCCCTGATCTTTCAAATGATTGTATGCTGACCACCCGATGGGCAGCGGTGGCGGAACGAAAAATAAAGTGGGGCTGTATCCAAGTCAGCTTCATCCTATTTCTAGTCGCTCTCCCTCCCCCTTCTCTCATTTCTCCATCTCTTTCAAATATATTATAACACTAGGCTAAATGCCTAAACAATATTCAAAATCAACATTCATGTCATTACATGAAGTATGATTTTGGTGGAGGAAATTAATTTTTGACTTAAGAAAGTAAATCAATGTTTTACGTTTTAGAGCCATTATTCATGTTAAGTTTGCAAATCTGTTATTTACGTACAACATTCATAGCATTGAGAATAGCATTGATTCAGAATTAATTGACAATCCCAATACTACGTATAAAGAAATCAATTATTTGGCATGATAATTCAAATTAATTAAAGGTTTATAGAATTTTCAATGAACCATTATCATTTTCATGAAAGAGTTGGCTATAGTGATAGTAATGGCATATCATTAATAGCTATGGTAGTCCCTTTGATTTCTGAAAATATTCATACGGTAAAGGTATTATGAAAAAATCATATCGATTTCAAAAATACGAATGTTTCCCTCCATCAACTCCGCAATTTTTATTCGATATTATCTGCAATGTCATGGTAATTTTTCAATAGAAGGCAATTATTCATTCTTTTTGAGTTATACTTGATCTCGTGAATGTTTTAATATACCTCAACAAAGAGAAGCATCTTTCTGACGTGCAGCAAGTGGTAATTGGAATGGTCAAATATATTGTTACCACCTTCGAGATTTCCGAAAATATCCGCCTGGCCTCCAGATACTGTTTTAGTCAGTTGCGAGGACAAGCAGTTCGTTGACTATAGCGAGTGAGAGAATATCAAATACGCAATGCAAGTCGTTATCGATTTTCCCCTGACTGAACTCGTCAACTGGTGCAACAGCCAGCCTGCGATATCTCACAAACAGCAATAGTTTATTCTAAATAGGGGGGCAGCGACAAAAGCCCCCCAACAAGCCCCCCCCCCCAACAACAGCCACCTCGACAAAAGCCCCCCCCCCGACAAATTGATGTATAATGTACTGTATGTAGATCTGTCTCCATATGGAATACATGCTTCTTTTACATGCTAACACTTTCATTTTGATGTGAATAAATTACTTCTACCTAAACGTAAGACTTTGTCAGAACTTGCTTGATAATTGTAGATTGATAACATCTGGATGATTCTATAGATTTGCACACACGGCTATGTCGTTGAAGTTAGCACCAACTTCAACACCAACTTTTTGAATAGAGTTTGTACAGAATAGAAAACCACATGTATAGGTAATACTGATGACGCACAGTTTGTGCAGACAAAAATTTTTCCAAAATTCAAATTTAAATTCGAAAAATTGGTGCAAGTATTGGTGCTACATGGAAAATGAGTTTCAACATGCGGCATATATTGTAGTACACTTACATGTGTGTACTTCTATGTACAGGACGTACTTATACAATCTACTTGTATGCAGTACATATGCGGGTTGGTATCACATTACATATGATCATACAGAAGGATTTTGTTGGAGTGGCTTTTGTCTGGGGCTTTTGTAGGGGGGGGGGTTGTCGGGGGGCTTTTGTCGGAGGGGCTTTTGTCGTACATCTAAATAGGGACATTCTAAACATGATCTTGATCACCACTTTTTCTCAAAAATTCATTTCTCCACCTCAACCTCTATTATACATTATGGACAGTTTTAACTTTTCCCGGCACTGATTAACTGGAGGGGCTAATTAAGGATTAGTCCCATCATTTTAATAGTGCATTTCGCCGTAAGTTGAATGCCTATTTTACCACTCAAGTGTCATATGAAATGCGTTCGGTGTTGACCTATATTAAATATTGTTTAAATGTGAACATGGATCTAGACATGAATAAAAATGTGAGGCCTATAAAACCAGTTCATTTGTTTATTTGAAAGTTGTCAAATCATAATCACGACATTTTGTCAAACCTGACTTTGTTGAATCTGTATGCATTTGGTAAATCATAATCACTCTATATATCTGCCACCGAAGGATGTGAAAAACCTGCTACCCCATAATGGTTCGACTGGGCTTTGCACAAACATACTAAAAATTACTGGAGTTCATGTTCTGTGTAAAGAATGTATACCAAACTGTTAAATTAGTCAGTACTTCTCACTTTACCATTCTTAACCAATTGCCTTTGAAAAACAGCCCTCACTTTTCATTTTGCCGGATTTCGCAATGCTAGAGTGTTCTAAATATTTCAAATCCTAATAGGCCCAATCTGAGATAATGTTGTATATTTTTGTCGCACTTCGAATGAGAGGTAGATTTTTAATTCATAATTTTAAGCACAATTTCTATAATTGCATAATGAAATCCACGTTCAGGTGCAGATAAAAAACTGAATTGCTCAACTTTTCAAAGCCACAAAGTATTCAAAGCAAGGCCTTCGTTCACAATAATTCAGTGATTAATCAAATAATTTCGCTGATGAAGCATCATTTGCAGATTACAGTAAGCTCTGGAATCAGCAGCATAAAGAATATCGTCCCTCTTTTTCCACTCACTAAGTTTATTTACAACTTTTATCAACTGTTCCCACTGGTAATGATTGGTAGCGCAGATTCAAGAAACGCTGTGAATATTCCAGAAGCCGTATGTTTAACAAAATGCAATTTGCTTTCGATGACCTTCTCTAAGACAGATGCAGTGTCCAGCGACAAAGCGAAAGTCATAACTTACACAGGGATATTGTAATATTCTAATTAATATGTCAACTAACGTGCAGTTCAAAATGCCGAATGATTGATATGATAGGCGAATTGAATGGGCAATCCATTCAATGTTTGTACAAAGATATCAAGTTAAATCTTCAATCAATTCTACATTATGTCCACTGATACTGATCAACTGGTAAAGATCAGATGCCTTTGTGTATGCATCCTTTAAGCATGTTATCGAATTATCCATGTCTTGAAATTCATGCCCATTCTTCATAACATTATTGTGTGTAATCGTTGATATCAGTTTTCAACTGCATGTGACAATTTCTTCAATAAATCTTCTATAAATGGTCCTGAGGGAGACAAACAGCTTTTGTTGACATGCTGCCGAGATTTGATAACTATCTCCCTATTCAATTTGTCAAATTATCTTGCCAGCGTTCTGTCAACTGCAGTCTACCATCTGTATTGCACATGACAGCGAGCTAATCGAAGCTAGTTGTACGCTCAAAATATACATATTTTACGAATTATAACTTTGAAACACTTTAGATTCTATAAGCCAATATCTACTACCATGAGGCTATGTATCAATGTATCTTGAAATTCGTTAATTTATTGAAACAATTGGATAGTTTGGGCGTTGTACTGTACATTATATGAGCCATATTTACCGGATGAATTTTGTTTCTATACATTATAGTCCTTTATCATCTGAAATCCGGTTAACCCATTCTAATTCTTTTTTTTCAGTAAGGGTTTTAGGTTCAATTCAACTATTAGATGCTGCCACTTTTGTTTGCTATTAATTTGCTTTATTTGGCAATTTAGTGTCAAAAAGAAGTAGGTTCAAACATTGGTCGGGTCAAACCTAAGACTTTTAAAATAGGCACACTTTGCATTCTTGCATTCTTGCTAAACACTCAGCACAAAAAGAATTAGAGTGGGATAAGTAACAGCTCGGACACATGGGAGAAAGGCTCCGTGCCTAATCTGCTTCCGAGTATAAAAAAGGTTAATTTACTGTCAGTCTCCGTAGCGGTTATGGTTTCATCGACAAGGCTTCCATGTTATAACAAAGTAAAGTTGCGGACACACACACACAGATGTCCAGTGCTCCCTGAATCAAATTATGTGCATAATGCTTTCTTTAGCATGAGCATAAAACAAGGTCCGCCAAGCAAATACGACAATTGATGGGTAAGCCCTAGTGGACAACAATCCTGGTTAAAATCGCCCACGGACCCCAAAAAGTTTACATGCGAGAATTTCGGCTTAAAACAAAGTTTTTGTGTTCTATTAGCAGATAATATTTTAATCTATATAAGCAGACATCAAATTGTTTATCTTGTTATTTTGTTGTCATTCCAAACATATTATCATATGCTATGACATTATATTAGTATAGGCCTGCATTGTATCATAGAATTTCTAGTAATATTGAATGTTTTAATATGAATTTAATGTTTTAACTATTTGATAGATTCAATATTCCACCTGAAATGTCAAATTTGTTTTACATGCATGCAAACTCATCTAAATATGTATATACGCCTACTGTTCTACATTATTACTCTATTTCAGGTCCTTAAGTGTGGAACAAGTTAGCGAACGCCCGCAAGACCATATAAAAAAGATGCTCTCGACGACTGATATTGCGTATTTTTCTCGTGAATCAGTTTCAAAATCAGATTCAAAAACAAGTGCGAGAAGCAGACCTAAGCTCTCTCGATCACTTGGTCGTTCCATCCGCAGTAAAGTTGCTAGAGTTCGTAGAGTATTAAGCACTGAAAGACCTCGCAAAAATTCTCATCGCAGTTCAACCATCAAAACTCGTAGTGACGAGTACTGTGAGACAAATGGAATTATTGTAAATCAGGATGTCATCCTCCTCGGGTACAATGTGGATGGGACACACGATTTAAGGATTAATCGACGCTTGAATGAGCCATTCGGAATATATATCACGGAAACTACGAATCACAAAGGTCATTTCGGTGAGTTTGGCATTCAAAATGATAAATTTTATGTCAGGTGGCAATGAGTAGTTGCTCCTGCTGGGTTTTTGGTGATTAACGTATATAGACATGATACAGAATAATCTAAAGGATGCTAGCTAACACCTTGTCTTCCCGACCGCAACTAAAAAAAATTATATCAAAAGATTCAGTTTTTTGCGATAATTACGTTCCTGCGGTCTAAAAAATGGATTACGCAAGTCGTCACAGAAAAGGTGAGATCTTGCTGTTTCTTGGCTGAAATTTCAATTTTTTAATCAATTTTCATCGGCATGATTTTATGATTCAAAGTCATGCTTCATTTCTTGAATCTGAATAGTAATGTGGATCCATTTACATTTTTAAAGTTAATTTTGATCCTTGTCTTTAATTGTGATATTTTTCTTTCTGTGGCGAGTAGTTTGTGATATTGATCACGCTTCCGAAAATATTCTTATTATTACGGCTGTGCATTAAAGTAATTGCAGCCCATCGAACTGCTACAGTAGCAATCATTGCCTCTCCCTCCAAGTAATCAGTGACATGGAGGATTTGTAAAATCTATATCATATTTGCTACGGGGTTTCAACTCGAGCGCATTTAATAAAATGGAATGTAGAGTTGCTACTAGAGCTGCATTAATCAATCATCTAATCAACCAAAATCATAATCAATGAACTTTTTGAGGTTAATCATTATTCATAATCACGTCATTGAAATTTAGTTCAATCATTAATCTCAATCATGATCAAGGTTTTGAAAATTTAATCAATCATTAATCATAATCAAAGTCACGTCTATTAATCAGCAAATTTGATTTGATTTTAGTCATCCGAACATCAGTTGAGATCAGAACACGGCCGCCGATGGCAGAGTGACAGCTAGACTATGTAAGGACTGAAAGTACACAATGTCGCAGAGAGTACCAATCCTTGATGCACGGTCATGAACATGAGTTCACGCCTCGTCATAGAGTATGTTCCCTACAATATCATCCATCTGATGTCTTCTCTTTACGTGTACCTAAAAACTCAATAGACTATACTGAGTTCAATGTTTTGTCAATTTGTACGTCATGATGGTACAGAGTAAAATCGAATAATTGCAGTAATAGATGAATCTTTTCCTGATGAAGGATAAGAGTGGCTGCTCCACTTCTATCCGAAACCGGTAGAATAAAAGTTTAATAATATCATCTTCGTGATTTTATTACGACGTTCTCGCAAACATCATATGCTCGCAATTATATCATTAGCATCGTTAATCGATCCGTCGTTCGGAGTTGTTTATTTGCTTATATGAAAGTAATACAAATTCAGTAAGCCTATTAATTGAACAAGATGAGTTTAATAAAAACTGCTATCACTGCACAGTATAAAACATTTTTATCACGATTCAACTTATTATTTAAACGCACTACAATAATCAAACAAAGCGTCTGAAAGCCGTAATCAGCATCATTTTCAACCTACCCAGCCTTCATGATAAAGCGTCTGACCACATTAATCACAGTCCCAATTTCAAACACCTTAATTGATCATAGTCATAATCAAGCCTATAGCCGCCTTAATCATAATCACAATCATAATCACATTCTTCAACACTCTAACCAATCATAATCAAAATTTTTGAATATTGGCTAATCGTTCCAGCTCTAATTGCTACTCTAATGTGCGATGCATCTATGCTGTGTTTCAGTATTTCAGTCGATACAGATAATGAAAGAATAATAGTCTTTTACAAATCCTCCGTGTCATTGCAACCTTGGATGAGAGACTATGTTTGCTAAATTAGCAATTAGATGGGTTGCCACTACTTCAATGCACAGCCTACATGTGAGCACTTTTCTATTGGTTTTTCAAATAAATGTCATTCCTCAACTAAATGCTTTTGATGCACAGCAAAATAGGTCTGAAATTAAAAGTCGCTGAATTATGTGTAGTTAATTTCAGAGATCGAAAGAACACTTTAGAAACTATGCTTTATCAAAGTCTCGCTATTTAGAAAATATTATGAAAAAAGGTTATAAAATGGTCGTTTTGTTGTTTTGTGCAACACTGAATATACGAGTGAGTACATTTTCCATGCCAATGTAATTTGGCGTACACATTTGCAATCTACGTGAGCCAAATATGTAATATCTAAATAAATCATGGTGATTTGCAGTCACAGTGTTAATTTCTATCATATATAGATTGAAAGTTATTTTCATTTTTCTTGAATTTACTCAACTTGAGATATTTCTTGTGAACAGAGCTATCTATTTGATGATTTTTTTCAAAAAGACAAGCAAACACCATTGCAATCAATTATGCTTAATGATTATCATCAAAGTTGATATTTTAGCTATTATGTTTTTGATTTTTGTTAGATCATAATTTTTATTCACTATATATCTAAATATATTGACGACATTTCAAAAGACTGAAAAGTTCATTTCAAAGATGAAAATGACGCTTCAAAAACTGATGATTTTACGAAATTTTGAGCGCTTTTTTCAGTGTTGTCATTTTTCAATTACATTTTCATGTTAAATGGATACCTGGTAGTCTCTGCTTGAATGGTGCCAAACTGTTGGTCGATCAAAATATCATTCAATATCTCAGGTAGGAAACTCGTTTAAGGAAGAGATACTCGTAGAAAAAACCCACATGTAGGCCCTTGGGTCAAATAATCATGAACTTCGGATTATAAACAATCCACTCTTCAACAGCATTTTGATCTAGAATCAATTATAGTTTTCGATGTATCAATTAGAAGTTTTCAATGAGTTCAACTTTTGAGGGAAAATCGTCAAATTATCTGATGTGCTTGCATATTTGGCCAATCAGAGAAGTGACAGCATTTGTATGAGAATTGAAGCATGTGCATAACAAAAGTTTAAGATATTTTAAGAAGTTATATAAAGTTTGTATACTAAGGTATCAGCATATCACTTTCAGTTTCCCAATATAACATTTTAAGAGTTTACTGCGCTAATATTGGGACACCTTGTTTATATAGCGAAAATGATAATTATCCCGATGAAAATTTATTGAATGTGTGATTGATTTGTCATCGAATGCTTCCAGAGTTTATTGAATTCAAAAGTTCTGAATCCCATTCTTCAATTGACTTGCAGGCATTTTCGTCAGTCGATTGACAAACGAGGATCTACAGCGTCAGATGAATGGTCTACTCAACGTTGGAGACGAAATTGTAACGGTGAACAATATTAGTGGTGTTATGTTAAACCTCAATAATGTTCGAGAAGTAGCTAAGAACAGTCTTTCATTAAACCTGCGGATACGCTCTAAAAATCCTCAATTTCTTTTATAGAGTTTGAAGTCGGTCTACAGATTTTCTCAGTATTTTTTGGGACTTTAGAATTTTAGTCTGAAGACCAATTCAATCTTATCGCCCAGAGTGTCCTTATCTTAAAAACTCTTCTCATCATTTGTACGTCTCGTGTGTGTAATGAATGCACGTTCTTGTACTCCCTATAATAAACTTGAGCGCCGATGTAATTTTTTTTACTTTGAGACTGTGTGCAAGCTCAATTCAGAATGAAGCTATTATTGTCCGCAGGAGATGGAATACACCCGATCCTTGTAAATTGCAAGGTCGATTAATTAATAGTTGCATGCTCCGGAGTCATGACTATTTGCTTATACAGATCGCTTGACCAACTGAGCTGTTGACGAGCAACATTTTCTCCATCCTCAATTCAAGAATCTGCGCAATTCAACCAGTGGCTCCATCCTCCAAGGCAGTTATGACCCGTCTAGTCAACTACTGGTACCAGCAGTAATCCTAAGTCATCGTTATGCTGTGATGATTAATATGAATGTTTATGATTCATGCCAGAGAAATCATTTAATTTTGGAATTTAGTCGTTGTCGAAGAGCTCGCGTGCGCGAAGGGGATTTATTGCACATAGATCAACGGTTTCAATCAAAATGATCAAAGCTTCCTCACTGGAAATCGTAAATTTTCATTTTTTCCGCTGTATTCTGTTATATAGTATTCTATACTACAGCTGTTAGCTTACATTTTAGCTGCTGCATTTTGCTTTTTCAGCGACAAAATGAAGTAGTATAAGTAATTATTTGCAGCTCACTGATTACATCGAAATAATATTTAGAGTAGTCTGAATAATCCTACGCTTTTTTACCGCTTTGAAGTACATAGAATAGTTCATGTATCTGAACCGATCCACGGAAACAATTCCAGTGCCAATTGCTAAAGTTTGCGTCGACCACCATCTTAAAAAAATCTGTCTTGCACACCTGAGACTCCTGTAATTATGGAATCATTGTATGATGTATTATTCAGCTAGCAAGTGTAATGAGCACCAAGACACAAGAAAATGCAGTCAGTAGAGTACAGCAAGGGGTGTCCACCGTTACGGAACACTAAATGTGAAGGCGTTAGGATCACATGGAGTCGATGGTTACAGATTTTGACGACGACATTGTAGTGTTGTGAGCTTCAATGATCTCAATGTTTGAATTTATTGAAGCACTCTCAAAAATTTTTCTGAGATCCCTTTTCCAACTGAAACTTTCTACCAAAAAGAGTACAATACATGTAAAATTTGTTGCGTGCTCATCAACGCAGCAATTCATATTTCAGTGCACTCTATTTTAAGGTTAGCGACGGAATTTAAGTAATACGACCTGACGACCTGTCTACAACCTGATTGTGGACAACCTTTGACATTGCCTCCCGCTGTAGCATTGTAGGCCTACAACACAAAATGTTTTGTATTCGCATATAAACATAAATTTGGAAGATTCTCATTTATTGCGTGATAATCGCAATAACAATTGATGTAGGGCCTATATGAATAAATGTACTACTACTGAATATTAACTTGCTACTAATGTTTGCATATCATAGGTGAGTATTGAAAGTTACAATGAATAACTCACAATGCTCTGCGATCCACTGTCAAGTCCTCAGGCAATAGGCGCTACTGGTGTTACATGGGTTTGCATTGAAACCTAATCATTCATCTTAACTTCTAAGCTTTATCTTTTATGTAAACTATGCCATGTGAAGAAAAACTTGGTAGAGAGGGATTCTATCGTGGATATCTATGGTCCTAATAATCTGGCATACTTTATATAACGGATAGAGGATAGCTATACGATTCTCTGACATAGCTCGTGAAATTATTTGATATATCCCTCGCGCTAAAGCCATCGGGATTCATCAAATAATTTCCCTCTCTATATCCCAGAGAATCGCAAAGCCATCCTCTATCCATTACATAAACTATGCCATGTGAAGATAAAAAAATTGACGAACACCAATAAAAAGTTTATTATCAATAAAATGTTCAATAATTCGGTATGTGTTTTAATCATGAACTATGAAAAGATAGAGCATAAAGTAAGCAAAGCTAAAATATAAAATTCAAGTGCAAAAAATGTCCTAGATGTAAAAGTGCTTGGAAATGCATAAAAGACCACATAGAAATATTGCAAAATCATAGATGTTAAGCAATCTTTTTTTACATCTATGATCTTGCAATATTTCTATGTAGTCTTTTATGCATTTCCAATCACTTTTGCATCTATAACAGCTTTTATACTTGAATTTTGTATTTTAGCTTTTTATTTGCTTACTTTATGCTCTTTTTTCATAGTTCATGATTAAGGCGCATGCCGAAATATTGAACATTTTTATTGACAATAAACTTTTATTAGTGTTCGTCAATTTTTTGATCTTCACAAAGCTTCACCAATGGCGCACAATCTAAATAGAACTATCCCATGTAATGAAATTATTCGAGATGTAGAATAATCTTACGATAGGTAGGCTAAAGGAAGCACATGTTTTACAAAATTCATATGGCTGACCAAACGACGGCAGCAGCAAAGCACAAACCAAGCTCTTCATTCTTTTAAGGTCGATTTCTATTAGCGCTAAACTTATGCACTTCGGCGTCCCGCACCTTCGAAGGTCGGTAGAAATAATGTGGACCTGAAAGGGAAACTCACTCACTCTCACTATTGAAAAAAAATTGACGGTTATCGGAAAGTTTCCAGCTCATCACTGACCAGATGCGAGACTGGTCTCCCGACGGCAATGATGTTCTTATGCAACAAAAGTAGTCATGTCACACGGGCAAGCCGCCTCCATAACATCATGGGAAATTTCCGACTTGACCCCTTCAGGTACACCGAAACGTCACGGAGGCATCATCTAACAAAAATCCGCGTCCTCAGAGTTCCGAGCGGAAGTTAACAATACAAATAATCGGGATTCTCGATGAATCAATAGATCTGAAGACAACGTGAGAAGCATTTCAAAGCAAAGGGTGACCACATAAAAATTATCTTTTTCAATTCTTTTTCATTAAAAATTCTCCTTTCCATCTTTATTCGTTTTTCCAATTTCGGATAATTGAAACAAGACGTACATACTACTCATACTACTCAGATATTGTTTCTATTTTAAAATGTGTGTAAAAAGTAGTACCACAGAACCGTTTAGCAGAATAGACGTTCTCTTTAAGTGAACGTAATTGATGACAGATGACAGGAGCTTGTTGCATTTCATTTTGAAGGAATTTTATCTCGTCCCCCTAATAAAAGATATGCATAATGCTGCTAGAAATATTTAGGCCTATAGCTTATTGCCAAAAGTATTTACATTATACAGTACATATCCAAGCTTTCACCAGCCGGCACGCATTCTTAAGGATCGGCAGATGTGCGAACCAGCTCGTAAGCATTGTACATCATACCTTTAGCGACAAACACTACAAAAGTTTTAGAGGCAAATCTTTATTGGGGAGACGAGATAAAATTACCTTCATGAAGCAAAGTGAACGTGTATATGTTTTTTTCTTTCTCTGCTCAAAGGGAGTTGTCCTGAGTAATTTTGTGCTAACTGCATACGTAATACGGTCTGAATTATAATGAGATTTTAATGAGGTAGTCATTATATCACATTAACATTATAAGTACGCAGCGTATTTACTATACTGAACTTTGATAATACATGTAACACTCACTTAAGAGATGACTTCTGCCTTCACTCGCATTCTTTTTGAACCCTCAGCGTGGCCTAGTGAAGAAGGCGCGATCTCGTCTCCACCGCGGACTTCGGTTCGATTCCTAGGTCGGGCGAGTGCGGTCGGGGAATCAAGGGTGTGTTGACTTATTGTCATTCTCTGTATGTATTCAACACTCAATGATGCAATTAAACTGAGGCTATGGCAGAGATAATACAATACATAAAATATGCCAAACACATATATTTATTTTGTTCAGTTTGCAGCTATGTATAACCACACTAGGTGACGTACGTAAACTACGCGTAATTATACACGACCCAAAGATATTTAATTGTTAAAAAGGGCTAGATGAGAAATAGATGCCTAAATTTGAACCCATTTTAGTACGGTCCTTATCGTGGCAAAAAAAGCATTACGGCAATGGGGCGAAATCACTGTTTTGTCGACTGTACGGTGTGCGATGCGACAAAAAGCCTTGGAAATGGTACATGATGTAATGCATAATTCACTGATATATATTATATGACAATTTTCAAGAATATTCGTTCAATAGTTTCTCTGAAAAAAATTGTTAAAGATGAGAGCGGTAATACAGCAATTTAATGCAGTACTATCAATATGGAAGAAAAAATGTTCAGATGAAGAGTGATGGGGTGTTGATGTAACACTCAACTCCCTCTGTAGAATTCATGACTATTAACAAATTCAGTGAGAATCCGAATATCACACTGAGGAATTGGCTATTAATAAGGCTCAGCCATGTCAACAACGCTCTTCGAGATATTCACCAGGCTGAAACTACAATATGGATCTATGTATTGCAAATAATTAACAGAGGGCATTTTAGGTCCAAGTGGAATCGATCATCGGATGTCTGCCGATGTCAAAGATGGTGTCAATGTGCATTGTATAACGTACGTAATGCATGTTGTTTGTTTTTATTTGCTTAAGCAAATTTTATATCAAATTTTCTGATAATTCATGTTTACTTTTTCTGTTGTATCATGTAATTTCTTATCGCAAAATTACATTTACATGTTAGATTATTGTCAAGTTTGGCAATCGCGTTTGGTGTGGCCGGGCAACGATGGGCACAGCAACGATGTACATGTACAACCATAGCCAGGCTTCGTACTTATTACAAAGAAACAATCTGCATGATCAAAAGTAAAGACGCGATTCATTTTTCTGTTCAGAAAAGTCATTTAGTCATGTATTTGGTGAATTGTAAGAGAACTTCACTCTGCTTTTGTCTAAGAATGAAACAATTGGTTATCATTTGTGCTATTCCTATAACATGTGCTCTTCAGATTTGATAATCAACTGACATAAAATAATGCAGTAAAGTCTAATTGAAA
Organism: Prostheceraeus crozeri; assembly: GCA_907163375.1. Taxonomy (NCBI): domain Eukaryota; kingdom Metazoa; phylum Platyhelminthes; order Polycladida; family Euryleptidae; genus Prostheceraeus; species Prostheceraeus crozeri. The sequence goes on along the minus strand of CAJQUW010015933.1, from coordinate 73,947 downwards.
TAATTGTATCAACAGGATGCTCTTATTTACAACTGCGTTTTGCAAAACATCTGATAAAGTAGAATAGACTATTATTTATTGCAATTTGAACGCTGTATTTAGACATATATAAAAATTTCTTGATTTATTATTGAAATGCGTTTTAGTTCTGTAATTACTAAAAAGAGGCAATGAAAAGGAATGTTTGTTGCTCGCTTACAAATATTTTCAAATTCATGCAATATCAGCTGATTTTCACTGGTTTCGTTGCACACAAGGCAAAAACACGTCTATTTCCTATCTAGCCCTTTATAACATTAAATATCTTTGACACGACCCTAAACATCCGTGGCTATGCGTGACATAGCTGCAACATCTGTCGGCAGTCCAGTTATACTTTGCGTCTCATGTGTCTGCATGTATCAGAGGCTCAATTTCATGCTCAGAGAAGACAGAACATGCTTAGCGGTTCATCCGTGGTTCAAGCGGCAACGCAGATAGTGATGAAAATTTTGATTTTTTTGATAGGCCTTATAATTTGAGCGCTTCCACTGCCGAGGCAGCTACGTACCAATAAATTGGTTCTAAAACTCTTAATTTCATCATTATTTCGATTAAAGCGATCGTAGCAACACGAGTTCCGTCCGCGGATTTTTGAAATTCCTTTGCCACCAGTGGCTTGTGCCATTTTGTTAGCATTTTTAATTATCACACAGACACCGTTTGGGATAACGCGAATCTTGCTTTACAATAGGCGTATAATTTCATGCTATGTGAAAGATCTGGAGCAAAAATGATGTATACTCATTGACAAAATTTTTGAAACATTTACTTCTTTAACTTCTTTCATTTTTGACTGATATATATACCTGTATGTATGATACCTTGATAATTTAGTCACGATCTCCACCCAGTCGCTAGCACAGAAAAACAACCGTAGCAGATTCAACTTTAATAGCGCGTGTGCCCCTCTAGCTCCAATACATTCAGTAATCCGAGATGGCATGGATTCACAACGTTTCTGAATGAAGGATGTTTCAAGGAGAAGCCACTGCTCTGTCAGTCTTTCAGAGAGAATCTTCGGGGACACTGGTGGAAGTGATAGCGGTCTCTCACTCGCCGCCCAAGCTCGTCCCAGACTAGTTCAATGGGTGACAAGTCAGGTGAGCGTGAAGGCCAGTCAAGGGTTTGAATGTTCAATCTCCTAACAGTGGCAATGACAGCCGAGGAGCGATGTGGTCTTGCGTTGTCGTCTTGGAAGACGAGATCCTCCACCCTGACCACTGGGGCAACAACAGGAAGCACAATTTCATTGAGATACCTCTCTCCAGTCAACGTGCCTTTGATGATGACTGCTGTCGTTCGTCCGCCATGCCAAATGCCACCCCACAGCATAGCACTTCCACCATATCTGTCGTGTTCCTTAATACAGCATGGGGCAAAGCGTTCACCTGGAAGACGATGCACTCTGACACGACCGTCATTGAAATCCAGAGTGAATCTCGATTCATCGGTCCACAAGACTTTCTGCCAGCGATGGTCATTCCATGAGCGATGGGCATCACACCAGGCAACTCGTCTTCTGCAGTGCTCAAAACTTAATGGAATTATGACAGCTGGTCGTTGCGATTGAATTCCAGCTTCTCGCAATCTTCGGTAAGCCGCTCGAACGCTACAGTCTATATTTGAGGCACTCTTCCAGTGTACGACTAAGTTTGGGACTGACACAAATCTATTCCTCTTTGCAGCTAAAACTAGACGTGCGTCTGTCCTTCCCCGCCAGAGCCGAACGTTCGCGAGCGTTCGACAAGCGTTCGCTAGACGTTCGCAAAGTTCGCGTGGATTTGTGACTGTAGAAAATTTATCACGAACGTTGACGAACGTTCATCGAGCATTCAACGAACGCTGGCGAAGGCTCGCGCAGATCGCAAATTTCCGAGCGTTCGTCTAGTGCTCGTTGATCGATCGTAGGCGAACCTCAACGTGTATAGAAAAGTTTGCACTACAGCGGTTGAAGAATTTCGAACATATTGTATACTGCAGACAAACAGAATTTCCAACATCCACTTTGAGAGTTGCGCCAGAATCCAGTTTTGAAAAATCAGGTTACGAAAATATCCCCACGATGGAACCCTGCAACCCTGGTGCAACACGTTCAGTTCAGCCATCTACTCTTGTTTCATTATAAAAACTTTTTCGTGAAAATTGATATGAAGCTAACTTTATGCTACCGCCCACTCTAAATATAACGAAGTCAAAAACTCGAAAACTATCATAGGTGCCAAGAGAAAAGTCAAAGGGATTATTTACACAGGAAAGCAGGGATCCACCAAGGGCGCGCGATTCAAACCCGAATCACGTTTCGGCAGATCGATCAGCTGTTGCAGATTCCTCCCTGTCGAGAAACGCTAACGTGCGTAATCCGCCAACCACTTCGGAGGATTCTTCGAACGGACGCTCCGGCGGAGCGGCAAAGGTGTGTCAGTGTTTTGAGCTGTGGTGGATGGTGATGACATGTCAGAAAGGTGAACAGTAACGGTTGACTGTGAGGGACTACGCTGAGACCTAGGCAGTACGGCTGGTTGAGAGTTGGATCCATTCGGTGAAGGCAAGCTGGCTGAAGGCTGCAAAGGTTCAGGAGACCGAAGATGACTTGGCTGTGGATCATTAGACTGTGACGATGACGCTGCAGGAGAAGCAGATGGTTGCGATGGTTCGGAGCTAGAGGCGTTGATGTTAACTTGATCGATGTGGCGACGACGTGGCATCTTCTAAATCAATGACTTCGAACATTCGGTTGCCAATACTCTTCAATAACAAGCCGTGAGCTGGTCTGTTGTCGTTACCGCGATAGAAGGTGACATCAGTAGAGTCCAGATTTGCAGTAGTTCTGATATTTCGGCCATGTAGAAGACATGATGGTGTTTTACCCGTCGTTGCGTGGACTGCATTGCGATATTGAATCAAGAATGTATCGACTGCTTCCCAGAGTTGTTCTAAAGTTGTAGGATGTTGAGCGTAAATTGCTGCTTTAAGAGTTCGTACCAGGTTTTCTGCTAATCCGTTGGATTGCGGACGGCGAGGAGCAGTGAAGACTGAGCGACATCCTATACCCTGCAACCATGAACGAAAAGACTGAGCGGTGAACTGTGTACCATTATCGCTGACTAACACTTGAGGAACTCCCTCCCTCGCGAAGAATCTTCTTAACGCCCACTTCGTAAAGTCTGCTGTAGCCGTTGTAGTGAGGAAGACCTCAGGATACTTCGAATACGAGTCTTCGATTACTAATGCGTAGTACTTGGAAAGGAAAGGACCGCAGTAGTCCACATGCAATCGCTGCAAAGGCTGATATGTTACAGGCCAAGGACTCCAATTTGGGTGAGTGCGAGGTTTCTTCCGACAACTTTAACATTGTAAAGAATAATTTGCAATGTCATTATTGATTGATGGCCACCAACATAATAATCTGGAAAGGGACTTCATCTTATCACGACCCAAGTGGCCACTATGCAGATGTTGTAGAAGGCTATTTCTACAAGTTGGAGGTATGAGGATGCGACCATTAAATACCAGGACACCGTCAGCTTGACAAGTTAAGTCGTTGCGTTAGGCATATAACTCAGGGAATCTCTTCTTTGCGGTTGGCGACCAACCATTACGAAGACCTGCGATGACTGAACCGTAGGCTAGGCGTGTTTCCTTGATGAGACAATTGCGATCTATAGGTAATGGATTGATGAGGAATGTTTCGACTGTAGTATATGCTCCTTTGAAGCATATCTGGATAAATAGTCGGCATGGGGTATTGATCTACCAGGACGATGGTGAATTGTATAATTGTACGCACTTAAGTCAATGGCCCAACGCTGAAGCATGGCGGAAGTAACTTTTCCGATGGACGCGGATGGACTGAAGATGTGTTGTAAGGCTTGATGGTCAGTATAAATGTGAAACTGACTTCCATATAAGAATTTGTGCAATCTTCTAACTACCCATATAACCGCAAGGGCTTCTCGTTGACTTTGTGAATAATTGCGTTCAGCTGTTGACAATCGACGAGAAATGCATAAGACAGGTTGCGACTCTTGTTCCAAGACAGCGCCAAGGGCTTCTTCAGAAGCATCGACGAATAAGTGGCATGGTAAGCCGAATTGAAAGCAACGAAGTACTTCGCCGTTTACGATAGCGTGTCAAAGTTCATCGTACGCTGTATTAGTTTCGCAGGACCACTGAAGGACTGAAGCACTGGTGGCTAACATATCAAATAGAGGTTTGGCTTTCGACGAGAAGTTGCGAACAAATCTGGAGTAGTATTGGACTAGGCCGAGAAATGATTGAAGCTCCTTTTTCGAAGAAGGTTTGGGTGCATTCATAATAGCCTTGATGCGATCAACATTAGGATGTATACCAGCGCCGTCAATACTGTAGCCAAGATACGGTAAACTGGAGACCGCGAAAACAGATTTCTGTTTGTTGATTTGAACGTTGGCTTGATCTAAGGCTTGTAATAATTTAAGCAAACGCCGATCGTGCTCAGGACGCGAAGCTGCGAAAACAATTATATCATCTTGATATGATCTGACACCGGGCAAGTCTTTAATGATATCATCAATGCACTTCTGAAATATTCCGGGTGAAGTTGTAAGTCCGAAAGGCAAGAAACGGTAGCGGTATAGACCCCATGAAGTGTGAATAGTTGTTAATTCTTTGGAGGCATCATCGAGTGACACTTGTAGGAAGGCGTTAGTCAAATCCACCTTAGAAAATATTTTGGCTGCATTCAATCCTTGAAACATGTCTTCAACTTCGCGCGTGGTGTTGGCAGTTTGTTTAAGATCAGGATTTACGGTAACCCTGTAGTCTCCGCAGATGCGTGGACGACCGTCGCATTTTAAAGTCGTAACGATAGGAGTGGCCCAGGAGCTAGAAGTGACAGGTTCGAGGACACCTTTGGCAATGAGTTCATTGACGTTTTGTTGTACCGCCGGACGAAGACCGAAAGGAACTGGACGAGCTTTCTTGAAGACGGGTGGACAGGAGACTTGCAGACTAACTGGCTCAATTTTCATACCGCCGGTATTACGACTACATTTGTGAATAAGGGCAGTGACAGCTGGAGCGAGAGGCTGATCGTTGGACATGTAGAAGGAAATATTTACTTGTAAGGCGCGTAGTCCATCGAGGCCAAGGACGTTGGGACCGCGATCGGTAATTATCAAATCCAAAGTTATTGGTTCCGGTTTGCTGTCATGATGAACTTGAACCGAAGTTTCACCTTTTACTGGAAGACTATGGCCGGAGACGCCACGAATTGATTTGCAAGTAGGCTTAATAACAGGCTCGGAACACACACGTTGAAATTGGTCGAAGGGCATGAAGGAAATAGGGCTACCAGTATCTATGATGAATTCTACGGATTTTCCTGAATTGAAGATCAAATCATGATGAATGTGTTGGTCGTTTAAATCTTCTAGAACCAGTGATTGAAAATTTACTGTTTCAGACAGTGAGTCTACTGGAGGCATGGAGTCCGGATCGGAAACTGTTACTGCGTTGACTGTAGGACGATTTTGGGAAGACGACTGGCTGCTGCGACATACGCGGGAAATGTGTCCGACCTTGTTCACTTGTGGCAGACTGCCTTGAAGAATTTATATGTGTGTCTCTTGTGCCGACCACCACATAAATCACAGGAAGAATTGTAGGACCGTGAAGTTGAACCGTGCTGTCGCATGTTGGTCATTGGTTTCCGAGGCGCAGGATGACTGTAGTGTGCATAGTGTGTCGAAGCTTGATGAGTAGAGTGGAATTTGCCTTGAATATTGCGTAACGGGGAACGTTGACTGGTGCTATGGGCGAAGCGTTTGCGAGGAAGATTAGCGGAGCGGTGTGACGCGGTTGAAGCAGAAGCGATGTGTATCTGAGCGATTTGGCCGGTTAGTAGTATATAGTGTGACATCCGGCGCGACGCTTCGCTTCGCTTTGCTTCGCTTCGCTTGCGCCGGATGTCACACTTTTGCGGGGTTTTTTCAAAAAATCAAAATTTCAAAAATTTAGGTAGACTTCAAATTTCACGTGGCCGAAGGCCCAAGGGGGGAAAATTTAGGTAGTGACAAATTTTCAAAAAAAACAAAATTTCAAAAATTTAGCCGGTCCCGAAGTATCACGTAATCTCAAATTTGAGAATTACAATTTTCACCGCTTAAATCATGACCGTTCCAGGACACCGAAAATCATAAAAGTTAAGAATCTCAAAATTTGAGAATTACAATCGGGCGAAGCCCTAGAACCTTCGGTTCGATTTTCATTGCTTAAATCATGACCGTTCAAGGACACCAAAAATCATAAAAGTTGAGAATTTCAAATTCATGAATTTTATCCATCTTTCAGGTTTTTAAAATATATTATGTGACTAATAATATTTCTTTAAAAGTGGAAGAAACAAAAGTGGAAGAAGCCGCAAGAATATATCCTTCAATATCATATGAACGTAGTTCTACTACCCCCTCCCTTCTAACTTCTAGGGGTCCCTTCTGACTTCTAGGGGTCCCTTAAGAAATTTTTTTATTATAAAATGAACAACATAAATGAGTTTTTAAAATTATATGGAACGCAAACTACGACAAATTTCGACCTAAAGAAAATCGCAAATGAATTAGGAATAAAGAATTTTCATGTTCTAATGAGAGACGAATTACAATTCCTAAAAAATAAGCCAACAGGAACCTTCAGTTCCCGGAACAAAGTTCCATCAATAACTGTAAATTTCGTAACCAATCTTCACACTTCAGACCAAAAAGGCGTACATTGGTCAGCAGGCGTTAAAAATCATCAGCAGAACTATTATTTTGATTCATACGGTTTGCCCCCTACAAATGAAGTAACAGAATTACTTGGAACGGGAACATACAATACGTTTCAAATTCAAACACCAGGCACTACCTATTGTGGACAATTATGTTTATACGTTTTGTACAAATTACAAAAAGGAGTACCATTTCTAGATATAATGTTAGAATTGAACGAACCGTAGGTTCTATGGCTACGCCTAACAAGGAAATTTCATTCCCGAAACGTTAGTTCCAATAATAATAATAATGATAATTAAAAATCACTTCGTTGTAATTCATTTTGATAAAATCGGCCTCTGATATCTTCATCATCTAAATCTTTGATTCCGTAAGTAATCGGATAACTTTGATTTATTTTAGAAATTTCAAATATTTCTTTAGTCCAATAACCAACAAAGCCTTTTTCAAATTTATTCTTATATTTAAATATTCTAACTCTATCTCCAATTTTAAATTTCGGCTTAAGTTTCTGCAAATTCGGATTACTCTCATTCAAATTATTATTCTCGAATATTTTCTTTCGTATCAGATCAGGGTCGTCAGAAGCATTCTTTGGGGTTTCTTCAATACCAGAATGAACTTTATTATTGTACTCTTCTACAACTCCTGGTAATATCTTCAACCATTTCTGATTTCCTTGCTGAGTAAATTTTTTGAAAATTATATTTTTCAACGTCCGATTGAATCTTTCTATCACTACGGCCTTCCCTGCATTTTCAGTTGAATAAACAGTTTCAAATAGTGGCTGAACGTTTCGGTTATAAAATTCCGATCCTTTATCAACAAACAATTTCCTTGGCTTTCTATTACTTTCTTTAAAGATTCCTTCAAACGCATATTTAACTGATAGACCACTTTTATTTTTTAAAGGCTTTACCCAAGCGTATCGTGTATATAAATCTATAACGGTCAATGCGTATTTGTAGTCCCTTTCATTCGGCATATGAATAAGATCAGCACTCCAAATATCATCTTTATTAAATACTTTTACTTTCAATAAATATTTAGGCCTTCTATATTCCTTGTGGATTTCGGACGCGTAGGTTCCAGCGTTGCTCTCAGAGTTATTAGTTCGAGCGTTGCTCTCAGGGTTATTAGTTTCATTTAAACCCTGTCCGAATAATATTTTAGCTTGTAAAGCTTTCTTAACAAACATTCTTTCAATTTTTTCTCTAAATGTAGGGTTTTGAATACTATCTAATTCTTGAATCATCTTCTTATCAGCTGCATGTAGAGAACTTAGATCATGATTTCGATAAGCTAAATCATGCCTGTAAGCTGCGGCATCTACTCTATTTATTGGTTCTTCACCTGGTTTCGGATTATTATTCTCATCTAGTCTTATATCTAATCGAGTTCCTGGACCGGTATATAAATGACCAGGAAGATGTTTTTCTTTCGAATATTTACTCCAAATAAAGCCAGGAAAGTTTTCTAATGTTTTTTGTATATCACCACCGAAGTGGTATGGAACTTTGTTCTTGTCACCTCCAATATGCTGACAGTTTGAGTTTTTATTTTTGTTTAATAGATAATTCAATAAATCTAAATTAGAAATTTTTAATTTAATTAAATTTTCGGAATTTGTAGAATTCATTTTAAAAGATAAAAAAAATGTAAAAGATAAAAAAATGTAAAAGATAAAATAAATGTTGTACCTAATGGAACTTTGTTCAGAGGCTTTAGCCGATCGGACCAAAGGTCCTGAGGCTTTAGCCGATAGAACTTTGTTCAGAGGATTTAGCCGATCGGACCAAAGGTCCTGAGGTTATTACCGAATCATACTAGGACTTAGATATATTCCAGAACCATCTTTAGTTTCTTTAATTTCAATTAAATCATCAACATTGTGGAGAATATTTTTAAGAACTCGTTTTCCTTCATCAACTAATTTTAATTTACTAATAAAATTATCTACTACTCCTTCACCCCTAGCAACTTTCTCTAACTCTCTATTATGACGTTTTTGTTCTTCTAATGCTGCCTTCTCTGATTTATTTTTATTTACTGCTTGGACAATACCAGCTGTCCCACCTGCAACACTTCCTGCAGCTGCTATGCCACCTATTATTAGTGGAATTAATGGGAGAATCCCGCCATTCTTTTCTTCTTGTAATTGAATATTCTCTATCATTGGTTTACTTATGTAATACTTTTTTTTGTTAATCGTAATAGTTTTAGGTGTATTTTTGTCAACAATATTACGTAATTTTAATTCAACAGTTTTATTATTATTATTACTTTTCGCTTGCGACATTTTTAATAAAAAAATTTTAAGTTATCAAAAATTTAAATCTATTCTAGTTATGAAAACATTTTAATCTATTCTAGTTATGAAAAAATTTTAAGTTAAGAATTTTTAATCTATTCTAGTTATGAAAAAAATTTTAATTAACTTATCGGAGCGAAGCTCCTCGAGGTTTCAGCCGATCCTAGTCATCTTTCCATTAAGAATTTCAATAGAATATTTTACATCTTCTAACAATAAACCATAAGCTATCAATGAAGTTGTGGAATCTTTCTTTTCAATATTAATTGTTACATCACAACCATTTTTAATAATATCTTCAGATTGTGCACTTAAATCGAAACAGAAAATTGGATATAAATGTCTCCAATCTCCAGGAGTTAATTGTGGTTCAACTCCAAATTCTATACAAAGATTTCGATAAGAATCATATCCTTCCATAAATTGATTATTGGTATCATCGAATCTTAATGGATCAATTGGATATCGGGTTTGATTTAATGAAACTTGTAAACTTCGAATTGTATTAATATGAAAAATATTATTGTTCTTATCAAAACTTGGAGAATTATTTCTTTGAAATGTTAGTAATAAATATCTTGGAGTATTCGCAGTTCTAGTAAAATGCCAGTTAAATCTTTGCTCTGAAAAAGTTACTGAACTAGCAGTACGCTTTAGAAAATTTACTGGAATTGGTTTGTTAGTATTTAATCTTTTTGCAATAGCTGATTCAATCTCTAAACTAGGAGTAATATGCGTAATCCACCATTCAAGTCTATCAATTTTTAAATATGCTTTTTTTCCAGTCTTACCAAAAAAGATTAATTCATTATTTGCTGTACGATGAATTATTAATTTAAATTTTAATTGATATGATATTTTGTCATAATCTAAATATCCGAATAATGGAGACAATGACCAATTAACTGTCTGTTTACTTTTCTTGTTAAATTCACGTCTTTCTTTATATGCATCATTATTTGTTTTATTTAAATGTTTTGCAATATTTTCTACATCTTTCGCAATTCCTGCTGCATCTGTTCCAGCGTGAGTTAAATCATCAACAATTATACCATCATTAGTATCAGGAAACCAACCTTCGATTTCATGCTTTTTATTATTTTCACCAATTGTTATAAATCTAAGCATTGTATCAATTACACCTGGGGAATCACTTATTGTTTCTATATTTTGAGTTGCAACATCTAAACGCATTTGTGTAAATAATCTTGGAAAAAAAATATTCTCTAGTGCAATATTATCGGTTTCTGGTAATGGTGTTGTAAAATTAGCATCACTATATAAAGAATATTCACAATGTAAAAACGAATCAGGTAAATATATATAACTCTGCTGATTATCAACTTCAAAAATTAAATCACCTCCAGTATTTACTCTACTGGAAGATCCGGGATTCATAGCAATTCTTATATAGTCATTCTTTTTTTGATTATTACTGACGAACGGAGGATCGTCTAATCTAAATTTATTTTCGATAAGCGAAGACATTTTTATAAAAAATAATTTGACTTTTTGTTTTTCTCACAGACAGAAAAAATTTTTACTAAAAAAATTACTAAAATATAATTTTAGAATTTTGCTAGCCCATTACCTCTTATTTCTTCAATTGTTTTTTCATTATGTTTACTATCAGACGGAGCTCCGCTCCTCAAGGGTTCCCCAACAGCAATGTTAGCAATTTTGTTTTTTGTTTCCTCTGAAAGTTTTTTTAAATTTTTTAGTTCTTCAGAATCATTCCTAAGTTTACGAATAGCTTCTAGTTGTTTTAATTTGTTTTGAGACTTGACAGCATTTGATATTGCACTAGCTGTACTACCTATAGCAGCTGCTCCTTTTGCGGCAGATGTAATCAAATCTTTATTATTTTTAATTAAGTTAACGATACTACCAATACCAGAAAAGATGCCATCTCCTTCTTTTTGGACGGCACCTGCGGTGCCTAGGAACTTTTGTGTTCCGACTGTTTCTCTATTATCATAATGATAAACAGGATTCATACGTGGTTCATGAGCAATTTTTTGATTTGAAGCAAAATGTTTAAGATTGTGTTTATAAATTATAGGCATTTTTTAGGATTAAATTTGACTTTTGAGAAAAAATATTTACGATTGGTTAGAAACCTGAGGACCTTTGGTCCGATCGGCTAAAGCCTCGAGGAGCTTCGCTCCGATTGGTTAGTAACTTGAGGAGCTTCGCTCCGATAGGTTAGAAACCCAAGACTTCGTCGATCAAGATTTACGTTTGTGAATGGACAACAACTTCGAGATAACTTTATTAATTGACTGTTGCACTTTATCTATTGCGTCAAGCAGCGTGTGATGTACTTTAATTTCTTTTCTGTTAACTTGCATTTTCTGCTGATTAATCTTCAATGCCGTTTTAAGTGCATTTAACTTAATTTTAAGAACATCTAATTGTCTTTTAACAGCATCTAACTGTTCTTTATTTTCTTTAGAGTTTTCTTGTAAATTTTTCTTTAATTCATTTTCTAAATTGATTTTAAGATTTTTCATTTTATCAACTTTTTCATTAAGTGAGTTTACTTCATTTATTATTCTATTCATCTTTTTCATTTGTTGAGTAATTTTAGAACTCAATTCATCAACACTTTTTTGGAATGTAGTTTGTAACTGCTTTAAATTTTTTTAAATTCTTTCAGGTAGATTTTCTATTTCATCTTCTAATTGTTCTTTTAACATTTTTATCTGATGTTTATTTTTAATTACAGCAGATTTTAAATTTAAAGAAAGTAATATTAAAATTTTTGATTGTTCAGAAATCTTTTTAAAAAGTTTTGCTATATCTGCTTCTAGCTCTCTATCCTTTTTATCAAGTTTTAATAATTTTTCGTTTAATGATTTGTCATTAAGTTTAAGCAACTTCAATTCATTCATCAGTGGAACCAAAACATCGTTTATATATTTTTCTTTTAAATCATTGATTTGTGTATCAACATATTGTTTATTTGTTAACTCTGTATTTTGTTGCGGAAGAATAGAAAGATGCAATGGACCAGATAAAACGTCTCCAGTTTTCATGATATAATTTTCTATCTCTATTTCTAATTCACGATTATTCGGGATATATGCACCTCCACCAACATCTGGTAAGTAGTATATAGTGTGACATCCGGCGCGACGCTTCGCTTCGCTTTGCTTCGCTTCGCTTGCGCCGGATGTCACACTTTTGCGGGGTTTTTTCAAAAAAATCAAAATTTCAAAATTTCAAAAATTTAGGTAGACTTCAAGTTTCACGTGGCCGAAGGCCCAAGGGGGGAAAATTTAGGTAGTGACAAATTTTCAAAAAAAACAAAATTTCAAAAATTTAGCCGGTCCCGAAATATCACGTAATCTCAAATTTGTGAATTACAATTTTACACCCGCCCTTAAAATCATGACCGTTCCAGGACACCGAAAAAATCATAAAAGTTAAGAATCTCAAAATTTGAGAATTACAATTTTCACCCCCAAAATCATGACCGTTCAAGGACAGCGAAAATCATAAAAGTTGAGAATTTCAAATTCATGAATTTTATCCATCTTTCAGGTTTTTAAAATATATCATGTGACTAATAATATTTCTTTAATAGGGGAAGAAACAAAAGTGGAAGAAACAGCAAGAATATATCCTTCAATATCATATGAACGTAGTTCTGCTACCCCCTCCCTTCTGTCTTCTAGGGGTCCCTTAAGAAATTTTTTTATTATAAAATGAGCAACATAAATAAGTTTTTTAAATTATATGGAACGCAAACTACGACAAATTTCGACCTAAAGAAAATCGGAAATGAATTAGGAATAAAGAATTTTCATGTTCTAATGAGAGACGAATTACAATTCCTAAAAAATAAGCCAACAGGAACCTTCAGTTCCCGGAACAAAGTTCCATCAATAACTGTAAATTTCGTAACCAATCTCCATACGTCAGATGAAAAAGGCGTACATTGGTCAGCAGGTATGTCTAATAAAAATGGAGATAATTACTATTTTGACTCATACGGTCTTCCACCTACAAACGAAGTTAAAAAATTACTTGAAAATGGAACTTATAATACATTTCAAATTCAAAAACCGGGAACTACTTACTGTGGTCAATTATGTCTTTATGTTTAATTTAAATTACAAAAAGGAGTATCATTTCTTGATATTATGTTAGAATTGAATAATAAAAATAATAATAATAATGATAATTAAAAAGCTAAAGCTCAGTTCGTTGTAATTCATTTTGATAAAAACGGCCTCTGATATCTTCATCATCTAAATCTTTGATTTCGTAAGTAATCGGATAACTTTGATTTATTTTAGAAATTTCAAATATTTCTTTAGTCCAATAACCAACAAAGCCTTTTTCAAATTTATTCTTATATTTAAATATTCTAACTCTATCTCCAATTTTAAATTTCGGCTTAAGTTTCTGCAAATTCGGATTACTCTCATTCAAATTATTATTCTCGAATATTTTCTTTCGTATCAAATCAGGGTCGTCAGAAGCATTCTTTGGAGTTTCTTCAATACCAGAATGAACTTTATTATTGTACTCTTCTACAACTCCTGGTAATATCTTCAACCATTTCTGATTTCCTTGCTGAGTAAATTTTTTGAAAATTATATTTTTCAACGTCCGATTGAATCTTTCTATCACTACGGCCTTCCCTGCATTTTCAGTTGAATAAACAGTTTCAAATAGTGGCTGAACGTTTCGGTTATAAAATTCCGATCCTTTATCAACAAACAATTTCCTTGGCTTTCTATTACTTTCTTTAAAGATTCCTTCAAACGCATATTTAACTGATAGACCACTTTTATTTTTTAAAGGCTTTACCCAAGCGTATCGTGTATATAAATCTATAACGGTCAATGCGTATTTGTAGTCCCTTTCATTCGGCATATGAATAAGATCAGCACTCCAAATATCATCTTTATTAAATACTTTTACTTTCAATAAATATTTAGGCCTTCTATATTCCTTGTGGATTTCGGACGCGTAGCGGCTTGGGTCATTCGACATTTCGGACGCGTAGGTTCCAGCGTTGCTCTCAGAGTTATTAGTTCGAGCGTTGCTCTCAGACAGCTTTGCTGTCGTTTCATTTAAACCCTGTCCGAATAATATTTTAGCTTGTAAAGCTTTCTTAACAAACATTCTTTCAATTTTTTCTCTAAATGTAGGGTTTTGAATACTATCTAATTCTTGAATCATCTTCTTATCAGCTGCATGTCGAGAACTTAGATCATGATTTCGATAAGCTAAATCATGCCTGTAAGCTGCGGCATCTACTCTATTTATTGGTTCTTCACCTGGTTTCGGATTATTATTCTCATCTAGTCTTATATCTAATCGAGTTCCTGGACCGGTATATGAATGACCAGGAAGATGTTTTTCTTTCGAATATTTACTCCAAATAAATCCAGGAAAGTTTTCTAATGTTTTTTGTATATCACCACCGAAGTGGTATGGAACTTTGTTCTTGTCACCTCCAATATGCTGACAGTTTGAGTTTTTATTTTTGTTTAATAGATAATTCAATAAATCTAAATTAGAAATTTTTAATTTAATTAAATTTTCGGAATTTTTAGAATTCATTTTAAAAGATAAAAAAAATTTAAAAGATAAAATAAAAGTTTTATCGAAAAGAACCAAAGGTTCTGAGGTTATTACCTTATCATACTAGGACTTAGATATATTCCAGAACCATCCTTAGTTTCTTTAATTTCAATTAAATCATCAACATTGTGGAGAATATTTTTAAGAACTCGTTTTCCTTCATCAACTAATTTTAATTTACTAATAAAATTATCTACTACTCCTTCACCCCTAGCAACTTTCTCTAACTCTCTGTTATGACGTTTTTGTTCTTCTAATGCTGCCTTCTCTGATTTATTTTTATTTACTGCTTGGACAATACCAGCTGTCCCACCTGCAACACTTCCTGCTGCAGCTATGCCTCCTATTATTAGTGGAATTAATGGGAGAATACCGCCATTCTTTTCTTCTTGTAATTGAATATTCTCTATCATTGGTTTACTTATGTAATACTTTTTTTGTTAATCGTAATAGTTTTAGGTGTATTTTTGTCAACAATATTACGTAATTTTAATTCAACAGTTTTATTATTATTATTACTTTTCGCTTGCGACATTTTTAATAAAAAAATTTTTAGTTATCAAAAATTTAAATCTATTCTAGTTATGAAAAAATTTTAATCTATTCTAGTTATGAAAAAATTTTAAGTTAAGAATTTTTAATCTATTCTAGTTATGAAAAAAATTTTAATTAACTTATCGGAGCGAAGCTCCTCTGGCTTTAGCCTATCCTTACCATCTTTCCATTAAGAATTTCAATAGAATATTTTACATCTTCTAACAATAAACCATAAGCTATCAATGAAGTTGTGGAATCTTTCTTTTCAATATTAATTGTTACATCACAACCATTTTTAATAATATCTTCAGATTGTGCACTTAAATCGAAACAGAAAATTGGATATAAATGTCTCCAATCTCCAGGAGTTAATTGTGGTTCAACTCCAAATTCTATACAAAGATTTCGATAAGAATCATATCCTTCCATAAATTGATTATTGGTATCATCGAATCTTAATGGATCAATTGGATATCGGGTTTGATTTAATGAAACTTGTAAACTTCGAATTGTATTAATATGAAAAATATTATTGTTCTTATCAAAACTTGGAGAATTATTTCTTTGAAATGTTAGTAATAAATATCTTGGAGTATTCGCAGTTCTAGTAAAATGCCAGTTAAATCTTTGTTCGGAAAAAGTTACTGAACTAGCAGTACGCTTTAGAAAATTTACTGGAATTGGTTTGTTAGTATTTAATCTTTTTGCAATAGCTGTTTCAACCTCTAAACTAGGAGTAATATGCGTAATCCACCATTCAAGTCTATCAATTTTTAAATATGCTTTTTTTCCAGTTTTACCAAAAAAGATTAATTCATTATTTGCCGTACGATGAATTATTAATTTAAATTTTAATTGATATGATATTTTGTCATAATCTAAATATCCGAATAATGGAGACAATGACCAATTTACTGTCTGTTTACTTTTCTTGTTAAATTCACGTCTTTCTTTATATGCATCATTATTTGTTTTATTTAAATGTTTTGCAATATTTTCTACATCTTTCGCAATTCCTGCTGCATCTGTTCCAGCGTGAGTTAAATCATCAACAATTATACCATCATTAGTATCAGGAAACCAACCTTCGATTTCATACTTTTTATTATTTTCACCAATTGTTATAAATCTAAGCATTGTATCAATTACACCTGGGGAATCACTTATTTTTTCTATATTTTGAGTTGCAACATCTAAACGCATTTGTGTAAATAATCTTGGAAAAAAATTATTTTCTAGTGTAATATTATCGGTATCTGGTAATGGTGTTGTAAAATTAGCATCACTATATAAAGAATATTCACAGTGTAAAAATGAATCAGGTAAATATAAATAACTCTGCTGATTATCAACTTCAAAAATTAAATCACCTCCAGTATTTACTCTACTGGAAGATCCGGGATTCATAGCAATTCTTATATAGTCATTCTTTTTTTGATTATTACTGACGAACGGAGGATCGTCTAATCTAAATTTATTTTCGATAAGCGAAGACATTTTTATAAAAAATAATTTGACTTTTTGTTTTTTCTCACAGACAGAAAAAATTCTGCTAAAATAATTTTACTTAAATAATTTTACTAAAAAAAATTTTACTAAAAAATTTTACTAAAAAAATTTTACTAAAAAAAATTTTACTAGAAAATATATTTTAGAATTTTGCTAGACCAGCTCCGCTACAGCTTTGCTGGTTAAACCGAAGGTTGCTACTCACGCCATTTCCTCTTATTTCTTCAATTGTTTTTTCATTATGTTTACTATCACCCTCTACAGCTATGTTAGCAATTTTATTTTTTGTTTCATCTGAAAGTTTTTTTAATTTTTTTAGTTCTTCAGAGTCATTCCTAAGTTTACGAATAGCTTCTAGTTGTTTTAATTCGTTTTGAGACTTAACAGCATTTGATATTGCACTAGCTGTACTACCTATAGCAGCTGCTCCTTTTGCAGCAGATGTAATCAAATCTTTATTATTTTTAATTAAGTTAACGATACTACCAATACCAGAAAAGATGCCATCTCCTTCTTTTTGGACGGCACCTGCGGTGCCTAGGAACTTTTGTGTTCCGACAGTTTCTACACTATCATAATGGTACACAGGTTTCATAGATGGTTCATGAGCAATTTTATTATTTGATGCAAAATGTTTAAGATTGTGTTTATAAATTATAGGCATTTTTTAGGATTAAATTTGACTTTTGGGAAAAATATCTACGTGTTAAGATTTACGTTTGTGAATGGACAACAACTTCGAGATAACTTTATTAATTGCCTGTTGTACTTTATCTATTGCGTCAAGCAGCGTGTGATGTACTTTAATTTCTCTTCTATTAACTTGCATTTTCTGCTGATTAATCTTCAACGCCGTTTTAAGTGCATTTAACTTAATTTTAAGAACATCTAATTGTCTTTTAACAGCATCTAACTGTTCTTTATTTTCTTTAGAGTTTTCTTGTAAATTTTTCTTTAATTCATTTTCTAAATTGATTTTAAGAGTTTTCATTTTATCAACTTTTTCATTAAGTGAGTTTACTTCATTTATTATTCTATTCATCTTTTTCATTTGTTGAGTAATTTTAGAACTCAATTCATCAACACTTTTTTGGAATGTAGTTTGTAACTGCTTTAAATTTTTTTAAATTCTTTCAGGTAGATTTTCTATTTCATCTTCTAATTGTTCTTTTAACATTTTTATCTGATGTTTATTTTTAATTACAGCAGATTTTAAATTTAAAGAAAGTAATATTAAAATTTTTGATTGTTCAGAAATCTTTTTAAAAAGTTTTGCTATATCTGCTTCTAGCTCTCTATCCTTTTTATCAAGTTTTAATAATTTTTCGTTTAATGATTTGTCATTAAGTTTAAGCAACTTCAATTCATTCATCAGTGGAACCAAAACATCGTTTATATATTTTTCTTTTAAGTCATTGATTTGTGCATCAACATATTGTTTATTTGTTAACTCTGTATTTTGTTGTGGAAGAATAGAAAGATGCAATGGACCAGATAAAACGTCTCCAGTTTTCATAATATAATTTTCTATCTCTATTTCTAATTCACGATTATTCGGGATATATGCACCTCCACCAACATTTGGTAACATCATTTTTTAACAATAAAAAATAAAATTTTTTCTAATAAAAATAAAAAAATAAAATTTTTTGTAATAAAAATAAAAAAATGGAAAATCCAAATTTAAAAAAATTATATTCGCCCGCATCATCCTGTTCTTCTTATTCGACGAGATCAACGGGATTTGAAAATAAATGTTTTGATAATAATAATAATAATACTATTACAAATCCATGTATTGATGTTAATATTTTATTTCAATTACAAGCCGAAATATTTAGAGAACAGACTAAAGGTTTACCTTCTATAGAAACCAATTATTGTATTTTTCCAGGTGATCCATTTATTAAATTTATGGAGATTGTTAGTAAATATAATGATGTAGCTTATGTGGAATTAAATAAAGAAAATATGGTTATAATAGGTCATAATAATGTTTATGGTTTTATTAGAGCAGTTTTGCCGATTAGTAATACTGATTGGATAGAAACTAAAATTATTAATTATATTAATATTAAAGAATTAGTTAAAAAATTAAAATCTTTTTCCAAAGAAAAAATTAGATTATTTGTTGATGAACAAAACCAATATAATATTCATATCGAGAGTAAAAAACATAATGAAGAATTATTATGTCAAGTTTATTATAGAGACACAATTTATAAACAAGAAACATTAGAAATGCCGCAAAGATATGATGATGATACTTATATAGGATGATATTCAAACTTAAATATTAATTTGTTAAAATCTTATATAAATGGTTTAGCTCAACAAGAGAAAATTTATATGTGGACTACACCTTATACTATTAACAATGACCATAATCATATTCATAATAAACGAACTGAAGGTTCTAGGGCTTTGCCCGATCTTAAAGAATCTTATGATAATAATGATAATAATATAGATGATAATAATGATGATTCTGAAACATCTGAAAATGGTGTAAATGGTAAAAAAGATTATAAAAATATTAGTAATTATAAAAATTTATCTAAATTTTATTTTCTTACAATTGAAAATAATAATGATGGTATAGTTGAAGATACTGTTAGACAACTATGTGTCGGGTCTACAAAATTTAAATTAGGATTTACATCTAATCAATTTAAAATTTTATCATCTTTAATAAAAACTAAAAGTGATTCAGATTATGGTGGTGTTATTAAATTTTCCAAAAGAGATCAAAGACCAATATTTTTCTCTATTATATTATTATCAGATAAAAGATGTAATTTAGAGTTAGATATTCCTATCAGGGAATGGTATCCTATCAGGGAATGGCATCCTATACCAAAAAGTGTAATTTATGATGATGAAGAAACAATTTATGATGATGATGAAGAATCAATTGATGATGATGAAGAATCAATAGTTAGTGAAAATAAATTTAAATTATCTTTTGATAAAACATTATATGATGAAACTTAATATGATAAAACTTAATAGAAAATACCAAAATATTCGATAAATATATTTTCATATGTAATAAAATTTTTAGATGTAATAAGTTTTTAGATGTAATAAGTTTTTAGATGTAATAAATTTTTTAGATGGAATAAGTTTTTAGATGTAATAAATTTTTTAGATGGAATAAGTTTTTAGATGTTATAAATTTTTTAGATGTTATAAATTTTTTAGATGTTATAAAAAAATTATTATTCCCACGTGTCATCATCATCACTTAAATTACTCTCACAGATTATTGTTTGAAATATTTCAGCTTGAATATCTTCTCCGTTATAAGGTAACATAATTTCATTTTCGTCAGGTGCTTGACGTTTAAGAATATTTATTTGACCAGAAAATTTTTTTCTTCAGTATTATTATTTTTATCAGGAATACTAATTCCAGTTTCTAAAGATCTTTTCCATGGTTTATTAACTGTAGTCGATAATGTTTTCCCCGAATATAATTTTAGAAAATCTTCTACTTTTACTTTATCTTGTGAATATCCTTTGAATGTTTTCTTTTCACTAAGTCTCCCTTGTTCATCTACAGTAATACAATATTTTATTTTAGGAGCAATAAACATTGCAAAAATAATTCCACCATTTCCATAATCATTTTTCCCTTGACACAATTCTCCTCCAACATATCCAGCAGCGTCTAATTTATTAAAGAGCTCATTGGAAATATATATTGAATCAGTATCTGTATAATGAATGTATTTTTCTTTGAAACCATTAATTTCTAAAATAAAGTTATTCATGATTCTTCTAGAGTGAGAAAGAATGAAAGAACCTAAGTGTGATGGCATGAATGACGTCTTCCCATCTTTTACAATATTAGTTTTGAGAAATTCATCATCTTCCATTTCTACTTTCGCTAAATATTGTTCATCATTTAATTTTTCATAATCTTTTACTTCTTGAGTGAAATTTTTTCTCAATGTATTCTCATTCCATAAATGATATTTAGTGGTTATATCTTTTTGCACAGTTTTGCCATATAGCGAATTCATCAATAATTTAATTAACTCATCACCTACAGTATTTCCTTCTGTTTTATATCTTTTTCTCAAATTAAAAAGTTTTTCAATATAATTTCGAAATGGTGAAACTTGATAATTTTTTTCATAAATTATACCATCAGTAATATGTAAGATTTTCCCCCCACATCTAACAATTTCTTGTATGTCAACAGAAGTTAATACATCATAACATATACCATTTCTAAACCTGATTACTTTTACATGAGAATTATTATTTTGGTTTTTAACTTTATCTTTTATAGGAACTGGTTGGAAAAACATATCATTCGGATATTGAAACACAACAGAGAATATTCCAGTTTTAGGTCTAAATGTTTGAGTATTAAATTTATATACTATTTCCCGCTCTTCTTCTTGACGAAATTTTCTAGCTGATTCAGCTTTAGGGTATTCTGAATTTTCATCATACATAGCTGATGGATATAAAGATGTTGCATCAAAAGCCATTAGAAATTCATTTTTTTGTTCAAGTAGTTGATTTGAAATTTTCTTACAAATTTCAGTTTTATCTCCTAAATCTCGATACTGTTTCATTAAATCTATTAAATTACTTCCAGGGGACAAAGCCCCACCAGCGTAGCGACCAAGGGACAAAGTCCCACCAGCGTGGCGGCCAGGGGACAAAGCCCCACCAGCGTAGCGACCAGGTAAATATTGTTTTAATATTGGTAACAAGATGCTACAAAATGGCGATATGTATTTTCTTATATTTGCGGAAACTCTTCCACCTTTAACAGATTTTCTAATATAATTTCTAGCCCATAAATCTATGTGAGAATGAATATTTATATTGTCATTTTGTACGCTTTTCATCCAACCGTTAAATGTTAAAGCAGAGGATGTCAAATTAGTAGTTATATCTTCACCAACTAAATCTTGCATAACATTATTATATTTGTAGATACAAAAAGCTAAAGAAAGAATATCGTTAACTAAATATGGTCTCCATTCATTTTCTTTTTCTTTATAATTTTCATGTGTTATGTCTCCAATTTCATAATTTAATTTACACACATTCGTAGGAATTTTAAAATTCTCACACCATTTAGAAAGACTTGTTTTTACATGTTGATAACTACATTTCATTATAATAGTTTGAAGTGCTAATTTACCTGAAGGTGAATCTTTTTTCATATTGTTTTTAAATCTAAAAGATTTTTGAATGTATCTACTAACACATTCAGTTGTATAAGGATTTTGTAATGAAGCAGTCAATATTCCTCTTGAAGTTTTAAGAGGCGGTTTAGATAATTTAAAATTAGCTTTTATCGGAAAATAGGAATCAAAACCTGATGAATTGTGAGCTATTAAAGTTACTCTAGAATAATTAAATTTTCCAAGAGTTTTAAAAAATTGATGGATCGGACATACGTCCTCTGGGTTTCCCCCGATCGAACATTCATCATCCTCAGTTCTCGTAAATATTTTCACACAATTTTGAAGTTTATTAAATTCTAATTCAGTTAAATTATTATACTCATTAATCTGTTTTTTAAGTTTTTTAATTTCATCTTCATCTTTTGATCGTTTAATTTTAATCATATCACTTAACAAACGTGTTTCTAATTCTTTCAATCTTTGTTTCGGTAAACAACATATAAATTTATTAAAATTAATAGCTCCTACAGCGTAAGGAATAGGATGATCTGTTGAACAGTTAGGATCGGGAAAAGTTTCGAGATCCCAAATATATGTTGAACCATAGTCAATTTTTTTCTTTGTTATGATTTTATATGGACGCGTTGTTAGATTTTCATCAGTAACTGTTTTATATATGGGTTTGAAATTATTTTCAATTTCTCTAATAGCTTTTAATTTATGAGATTTATTAATTAAACAATAGTGACCAATTGTTGAACCTGCGTGAAAATAATTGTAATAAACATAATTATGAAACGTTTCAATTCCTCTAGGATTTAAATGACGATTGGCAGGACTATAATATTGAACACATTCTCCAAAATATTTATTGAATTGAGAAAATTTGCAGTTTGACATTACTCCTGTTCTAGATGTGGCTTTCTCTTTATATAAAAAATTATTAAACATTTCTTTCATAATTTCTCCTTGTTCTTCATTAAAACCTCGTAAAACATTATAACATTTAATAAAACAAAAATCTTCAGAAGGATTATAACAATATTCACCGAAATATTCTTTGATTCTATATTTCATATTAATCCCTGCCCCTCTATGCGATCTTTGTACTAACTTCATTCCAAAATCTTCATATTTAATATTACCTGTAAAAATCCATTCGTTAGCATCGGATTTCTCATCCAGATTCGAAAACCATGTTTCAAATGATTTTTTATTATAGAAGGTTACGTAAAAATTTTGAATTATATTTTCCTGATCTTTAATAACTTTTCCAAGTAAATTAATAATTTTACCATTTGCTAAAAGTTTCCGCATATCATTTACTACATTAATAAAAGATACATTTTCATATTTAATTTCATTTGGATTAAATAAATTACATAAATCATCACCAAGCTCATCCTTAATTCTATCATCAAAAAAGATATCAGTAATAGGAGTTTCTAATATTTCTTTTGTTCCACGTTTCTGTTTTTTAGTATTACGTCTAATACTACGCCTAGTACGTTTCTGTTTTTTAATACGTTTACTACGTTTACTATGTTTCATTTGCGCATCAAACTCAGCAGTTTGTTTCTTGATTAATTCATCAATCCTAGACGTTTGTCCGAGAGACATTTCACGATTCATATTTTTTAAAAGAAAAAATGAATTTTTACATAGAACCTCGGTTCCGTTTTTACATATACACAGGAATATGTAATTGATGTAATGTTTCTAATTCATGTGCTGTTAAATGTTCTTTCTTAACCAACCACCATAAATTATTATACGCCAAAAATACTCGGAAACTTCTTAAACAAAGTGGAAAGTCTTTTGTTTTAACACACGGTTTAATACCATGTTTTGTTTTATAATCTGTAACGAGCGCTACGTATTTATGATGATAATAAAATCTAACTTCTTTCTTCGAATTTACAGGATTTGTAGGATGGCGATAATCTTTTAAAACTGGTACATGCTCTATCTTGTAAGCATTCAACATATTTTTTTTTATTTTTATTAACAAAAAATTTATAAGAATATTATTCGGTCACTCCGTTCGGTCACTCCTCGAAAATATTTTCTATAACTCTTTCACTCCTCGAAAATATTTTCTATAACTCTTTCATGAATTTTTTTATCAATATTAATTGTGATAAATCCATAATCTTTTGACCAAGCATTGTTACACGATTGTTTAAATTCATCTTTATTTCTTACACATAAATCTCTTAACAAATCACTTAAGTTTCTTGCATTTATTTCAAATAGTATAAATATATTTGCATTCTTTCTAATAACACTTCCGTCTAATGAATACATACTTTGTGTTAAATAAAATACACTACAGTTATTATGTCTACCTCTTGTGAAATAATTTCTCTGAACTGACTGATTTCTATCATTAACACAATCATCAAAAATTACACAATGTTTCATTGTTTTATCTAGTTTACTAGGATCTTGCATATTACCACTATCATCTATTAGTTGTATCTTTATATGGTTATTTTTATTAGATTCTACTAACTGATTATTTTTTGCTGCTTCTTCACACCACAAATTTATTTCTTCTTCATATTCAGATTTTTCGTATTCTTCGAATAGAGAAGCAATTGCTGTTTTTGTAAGATTATTTTCAAATCCATATTTTAAAAATTGATAGACGGGTTGTTCTGCCGTTGTTGTATAAATTATAAGATTGTTATAATCTAAAAAATTTGGAGTCGTTAAAATTTTAAGTAATAGATATGTTTTTCCACATCCTGATCTTCCGCAAATAACTGCTAAAACTTTATTAGATAAATTTGGATGATGATTAAATTTAAGTTTTTTTTTATTTAAAGTCATTTCATTCATTTTTTAATAAAAAAATTTATTTTTATTTTTTTTATTTTTTGTTTCTAAAGAAGAAGAAAATTAAACTTCTCTAGCTTCGCGTGGGAGTTTATACCTCTCGAACGGGAGTTTATACCTCCCGAACCAAAAGATCTATCATAATCTCTTCACCTCCAAAATTTATTTCTTGTCCTTTCTCATCAGTGATTCTAATGCCAATGTTGTTAATAGTTTTTCTTGTAATAGGAAAATATATTAATGTTTGTGGAAATACATTTAATCTATAACCAATGGGTACAGTAAAAGCTGGAAAACTGAATATTAAATTTGATAATTTACCATTTATATATCCTCCTTCAATAATGTCACAATGTACAACAATTGAATTTATTTCAGTTATTTTTGGAATCTTCTCACCTAAATGATAACCTTGACTATAGGTTTGTTTATTAAATCCTAATAGCTTTGACAATGATCTATCATGATTAAAATCAACTTGATGATTTTCGTCTAAAGTAAGAGAAAATTTATTAACTGCCGGTTCAACTGCAAAATATAATTGTTTCTTATCTTTAAATGGTATACCTAAATGTCTCTTAATTTCATTTGATATTGTTTCAACTTCGTAAGAACCAGGAAGAAAAGTTAATATTTTCCATGTTTTGCCTTTATCAGTAGAATATCTAAATTGATCATTCACATCTTTGATAACGTTTTGAATAGTGTTAAATGTGGAGAAACTAGTCAATGCAATTTGATAATTTTTATTTTGTTCCAAATGTAGAGTGGGTTCTAAATTACAAGTGTGTGATGAAGTAGTTGTTATAATTTTTAACGTCGTACTAAATTTTGATGAACCCAAAATCTCTGTCAAATTTTCTAAATGATTATTAATTTTGTCTAAATCTGCTGAACACATTTTTAAAATAAAAAAATTAAATAAATATTTTTTTATAAAAAAAGTAAAACAACAACATATTTCAGCTACGGGCGAAGTCCTAGAACATTCGGTTCGTTATACTTTTATAATCCTCTTCATTTAGAATCTTCTTTTCTAACAGTCTTTTCAATATAGCATGAATTTCATTAAAACTAGAATTATGTCCTTCTTTTATTGCAGATATTAAAATATTTAATCTATTTAGTAATTCTTGTGGATCATCTGGTAAAAATATGGTTGTTTCTGTTTTCTGTTTTTCAGATAAACCTTTCCCTACTTTAACTCCCGTTGATAATAAATTTTCTAATTGTTTATAACGTCTCAGAGATTTTACTGCACCAACTCTGTCTGACATAGCTTTATATTTTATGAGATCTTCTACAGCATAATTATTTAAATCTGCTCCTCTTAAAAGATTAACAAAATTTCTATCTAAATTAAAAGGAGATTTATCTGGTGAAAAAATTATACCTCGAAAAGGTTGTGGAAATATTTCTTTTTGTCCGAGATAAAATCTAGGTATTGTTTTTCCATCTATAAATGAGATAGAATGTTCAAATTGCATAGATTTTGGTAATTTCTTATTAATGTTTGATTCTAGTAATCCATAGTCATCTAATATAGTTTTGTGCTCTGGATCTGTTATATCAATTTGTTTATCATTATTTGTACTTTCTTTTTCAAGAGTTTTAAATGGTTTCATAGTTTTCTCAAAATCAGTTTTTACTTGCTCGGTTTGCTGCATTTTTTCAAACATATCAGATTGAATACCAGCTTTTATCATTCTATGTTGAAGATGATTTTCTTTCATAATATTTCTTTGTTTTATTAACTCTTCTAATTGTTTTATTCTTTTAAAATTATCAGCTCTAATTTTATCCATTTTTAAAATATAATATTTGAATTTTGTGGTAACATTGGAATACAGCAAAAACATTTTACTGAACAAATTATTTTTTTATTGCTTTGTTGTTTGACATCTTTTCGTTTAAAGTTTTCTCGGTTAAAGTTTTCTCGTTTTAAGTTTTGTTTAATAAAGTTTTGTTTAATAAAGTTTTGCTTAAATTTTCGCTTAAAGTTTTTAGCTCTTCTAAAAAAATTTGTCATTTTCTTCATTAGAAATTTTAGCATCACTAGAAATTTTGCCATCCTTTTTATTTTTATCATCAACTTTTTCTGTCTGTGATTGAAATGATATTTGATTTACTTCATTAGCTATTTGATCAAATTTTTCAATCTCATCTAACGTAATAACATTATCATCACATACTCTTTGAAAGTAGTAATGTAGTTTATCATAGACTTCTTTAATATGTAAATGCTTAGTTTTTAATGATTTTCGTTTCTTAGTTATTAAAGATTTATCTAACATTGTAACAAGTGAAGTTGCAAAAACACCCGTACCTGTTAAAGCTGTAGCAACTACTGGAATTACTAAAACACCTGAAGATATAACAATTGTCAAAGCACCTAAACTTATTGTTAAGAATATGCCAATTCCTTGTGTTACATTCTTAACTTTAGTCCATCTCTTTCTTAATTTTTTATAATGCTCTAATCTTAATAATAATTGAGATTCCTTATCTTTCATATAGCGTACTCTATCTTTGTGTTTTTCAATGTTCATTTTTTCAATGTTAATCTTTTCAATGTCCATTAAAGTAGAACTACGTTCATATGATATTGAAGGATATATTCTTGCGGTTTCTTCCATTTTTGTTTCTTCCATTTTTTAAAGAAATATTTTGAATAAATATTTTGAATACAATCTTCTGAAATGCTATTTAAATCGAAATACGTAGTTGTTTGTTTGTCGTATATTTCTAAGAACTCAGTCATGTTATTAACCTGAGGTAATATATCACCTATATTACTCAGTATAACTGTCGGATTTTCATCATTTATTTTAAATGAAATAAATTCCAATAACTGTAATAATGTCTACTTCTTGTACAGGAAAATGAAAACAACGGCAGTGTATTTTGCATCAAATATAATAATACAACAATTAATCTTATCACACAATTGTACAATGTCAGTCTACTACCATTAGACTGGAGAACAAAAGAAAATTTAATTACATTTCAAAATAATCCAAAATGCAATACTACTAAGTTCCATGAATCATTCTTAAATATCAAATATAATAATACAACAATCAATCTTATCATACAATTGTACAATGTCAGTCTACTACCATTAGACTGGAGAACAAAAGAAAATTTAATTACATTTCAAAATAATCCAAAATGCAATACTACTAAGTTCCATGAATCATTCTTAAATATCAAATATAATAATACAACAATCAATCTTATCATACAATTGTACAATGTCAGTCTACTACCATTAGACTGGAGAACAAAAGAAAATTTAATTACATTTCAAAATAATCCAAAATGCAATACTACTAAGTTCCATGAATCATTCTTAAATACCAAAGATTATGTTACATACTGAAATATAGATCTATACAATAGCAGTCTACTACCATTAGACTGGAGAACAAAAGAAAATTTAATTACATTTCAAAATAATCCAAAATGCGTTACTACTTATAAAGAAGTCTTCATAAATATGTATACATCAAATATGTATGTACATTGCACATATCTTAAAAAGTGAAACAACACAGTTAATGTTCATTCATCTTGGGAACCAAACCTCATTTCTTCTATAGTTGTCGGTTGATTCAATTTTTCTATATAAATTTTGATTTCTTTAAAATGTTTTCTAACAAAACTAATGGGCATTGATGAATTTAAAAATAATACGTGTGGTAGAATTAGATCTGATAAGTTCATCAAGAAATAACAATAACTTACGTTATAGGAAATTCTAAATAGTTCCAAGTTTGCCACAAATCTGTTTTTTTATTGTCACTCAATTCCAGAATTCTTTTAAATCCATAACCTTGATAAGCAGCACTTCTCAGCAACGACCCATGGTGCACTTTATCACTTGCAATCAGTTTTGAAATCATAGTAGCACTATCTTCGATGGTAATGAAATGTTCTTTTGTAACATTGAACTGAGGAATTGTGGTAGTGTTAAGATACTGTTCTATTTTTACTGTAATATCCTCCACTTGTTTTTGAGAGTCCAATTTGTTCTTCTTTCTCGATTGAATTTCTAACTTCCACTCTTCAAAGTATTTATTCGCAGTTTCCTTGTGCTCTTCTTTAATTAAGTTTAGTAAAATCGGCATGTAAAACGAAAAAGCTTCTGCGGCAGTACGTTTTGGCATTTTGCAATAAGGAAAGAAAACAGTCACTAGTTATGATCAATGGAATTGTAAATGAAGTCTTACTTCCTACATGCTGCAATTATATGCCACGTCTTTACAAATGAATAAGTGGGTGTAGCAGCTGTTTGTTCTTTCATACATTGTTTCCTTTCAAATGTTTGAGTTGGAGGACACAGCTCCTTACACTGAAATGCATTTTATTCATAAATGCGGGAAGCAGATGTTCTCTACCCTTGAATGACAATTGTAAAAGTACCTAAACTTATTGTTAAGAATATGTCAATTCCTTCAAATATTTTTAGTCACATGACATATTTTAAAAACCTGAAAAATGGATAAAATTCATGAATTTGAAATTCTCAACTTTTATGATTTTTGGTGTCCTTGAACGGTCATGATTTAAGCAATGAAAATCGAACCGAAGGTTCTAGGGCTTCGCCCGATTGTAATTCTCAAATTTTGAGATTCTTAACTTTTATGATTTTTTCGGTGTTCTGGAACGGTCATGATTTAAGCGGTGAAAATTGTAATTCTCAAATTTGAGATTACGTGATATTTCGGGACCGGCTAAATTTTTGAAATTTTGTTTTTTTTGAAAATTTGTCACTACCTAAATTTTCCCCCCTTGGGCCTTCGGCCACGTGAAATTTGAAGTCTACCTAAATTTTTGAAATTTTGAAATTTTGATTTTTTTGAAAAAACCCCGCAAAAGTGTGACATCCGGCGCAAGCGAAGCGAAGCAAAGCGAAGCGAAGCGTTGCGCCGGATGTCACACTATATACTACTCTGGTAACATCATTTTTTAACAATAAAAAAATAAATTTTTTTCTAATAAAAATAAAAAAATGGAAACCCCAAATTTAAAAAAATTATATTCGCCCGCATCATCCTGTTCTTCTTATTCGACGAGATCAACGGGATTTGAAAATAAATGTTTTGATAATAAATGTTTTGATAATAATAATAATAATCCATGTATAGATGTTAATCTTTTGTTTCAATTACAATCCGAAATATTTAGAGAACAGACTAAAGGTTTACCTTCTATAGAAACTAATTATTGTTTATTTCCAGGTGATCCATTTATTAAATTTATGGAGATTGTTAGTAAATATAATGATGTAGCTTATGTGGAATTAAATAAAGAAAATATGGTTATAATAGGTCATAATAATGTTTTCGGTTTTATTAGAGCAGTTTTGCCGATTAGTAATACTGATTGGATAGAAAATAAAATTATTAATTATATCAATATTAAAGAATTAGTTAAAAAATTAAAATCTTTTTCGAAAGAAAAAATTAGATTATTTGTTGACGATCAAAATCAATATAACATTCACATAGAGAGTAAAAAACATAATGAAGAATTATTATGTCAAGTTTATTATAGAGATACAATTTATAAACAAGAAACATTAGAAATGCCGCAAAGATATGATGATGATACGTATATAGGATTATATTCAAACTTAAATATTAATTTATTAAAATCTTATATAAATGGTTTAGCTCAACAAGAGAAAATTTATATGTGGTCAACACCTTATACTATTAACAATGACCATAATCATAATCATAATAAACGAACCGAAGATTCTAGGGCTTTGCCCGATCTTAAAGAATCTTATGATAATAATGATGATTCTGTAACATCTGAAAAAGGTGTAAATGGTAAAAAAGATTATAAAAATATTAGTAATTATAAAAATTTATCTAAATTTCATTTTCTTACAATTGAAAATAATAATGATGGTATAGTTGAAGATACTGTTAGACAACTATGTGTCGGGTCTACAAAATTTAAATTAGGATTTACATCTAATCAATTTAAAATTTTATCATCTTTAATAAAAACTAAAAGTGATTCAGATTATGGTGGTGTTATTAAATTTTCCAAAAGAGATCAAAGACCAATATTTTTCTCTATTATATTATTATCAGATAAAAGATGTAATTTAGAGTTAGATATTCCAATAAGAGAATGGTATCCTATCACGGAAGGGCATCCTATACCAAAAAGTGTAATTTATGATGATGAAGAAACAATTTATGATGATGATGAAGAATCAATTGATGATGATGAAGAATCAATAGTTAGTGAAAATAAATTTAAATTATCTTTTGATAAAACATTATATGATGAAACTTAATATGATAAAACTTAATAGAAAATACCAAAATATTCGATAAATATATTTTCATATGTAATAAAATTTTTAGATGTAATAAGTTTTTAGATGTAATAAGTTTTTAGATGTAATAAATTTTTTAGATGTTATAAAATTTTTAGATGTTATAAATTTTTTAGATGTTATAAAATTTTTAGATGTTATAAATTTTTTAGATGTTATAAAATTTTTAGATGTTATAAATTTTTAGATGTTATAAAATTTTTAGATGTTATAAAAAAATTATTATTCCCACGTGTCATCATCATCACTTAAATTACTCTCACAGATTATTGTTTGAAATATTTCAGCTTGAATATCTTCTCCGTTATAAGGTAACATAATTTCATTTTCATCAGGTGCTTGACGTTTAAGAATATTTATTTGACCAGAAAATTTTTTTTCTTCAGTATTATTATTTTTATCAGGAATACTAATTCCAGTTTCTAAAGATCTTTTCCATGGTTTATTAACTGTAGTCGATAATGTTTTCCCCGAATATAATTTTAGAAAATCTTCTACTTTTACTTTATCTTGTGAATATCCTTTGAATGTTTTCTTTTCACTAAGTCTCCCTTGTTCATCTACAGTAATACAATATTTTATTTTAGGAGCAATAAACATTGCAAAAATAATTCCACCATTTCCATAATCATTTTTTCCTTGACACAATTCCCCACCAACATATCCAGCAGCATCTAATTTATTAAAGAGCTCATTGGAAATATATATTGAATCAGTATCTGTATAATGAATGTATTTTTCTTTGAAACCATTAATTTCTAAAATAAAGTTATTCATGATTCTTCTAGAGTGAGAAAGAATGAAAGAACCTAAGTGTGATGGCATGAATGACGTCTTCCCATCTTTTACAATATTAGTTTTGAGAAATTCATCATCTTCCATTTCTACTTTCGCTAAATATTGTTCATCATTTAATTTTTCATAATCTTTTACTTCTTGAGTGAAATTTTTTCTCAATGTATTCTCATTCCATAAATGATATTTAGTGGTTATATCTTTTTGCACAGTTTTGCCATATAGCGAATTCATCAATAATTTAATTAACTCATCACCTACAGTATTTCCTTCTGTTTTATATCTTTTTCTCAAATTAAAAAGTTTTTCAATATAATTTCGAAATGGTGAAACTTGATAATTTTTTTCATAAATTATACCATCAGTAATATGTAAGATTTTTCCCCCACATCTAACAATTTCTTGTATGTCTACAGAAGTTAATACATCATAACATATACCATTTCTAAACCTGATTACTTTTACATGAGAATTATTATTTTGATTTTTAACTTTATCTTTTATAGGAACTGGTTGGAAAAACATATCATTCGGATATTGAAACACAACAGAGAATATTCCAGTTTTAGGTCTAAATGTTTGAGTATTAAATTTATATACTATTTCCCGCTCTTCTTCTTGACGAAATTTTCTAGCTGATTCAGCTTTAGGGTATTCTGAATTTTCATCATACATAGCTGATGGATATAAAGATGTTGCATCAAAAGCCATTAGAAATTCATTTTTTTGTTCAAGTAGTTGATTTGAAATTTTCTTACAAATTTCAGTTTTATCTCCTAAATCTCGATACTGTTTCATTAAATCTATTAAATTACTTCCAGGGGACAAAGCCCCACCAGCGTAGCGACCAAGGGACAAAGTCCCCCAAGCGCAGCGACCAAGGGACAAAGTCCCCCCAGCGCAGCGACCAGGTAAATACTGTTTTAATATTGGTAACAAGATGCTACAAAATGGCGATATGTATTTTCTTATATTTGCTGAAACTCTTCCACCTTTAACAGATTTTCTAATATAATTTCTAGCCCATAAATCTATATGAGAATGAATATTTATATTGTCATTTTGTACGCTTTTCATCCAACCGTTAAATGTTAAAGCAGAGGATGTTAAATTAGTAGTTATATCTTCACCAACTAAATCTCGCATAACATTATTATATTTGTAGATACAAAAAGCTAAAGAAAGAATATCGTTAACTAAATATGGTCTCCATTCATTTTCTTTTTCTTTATAATTTTCATGTGTTATGTCTCCAATTTCATAATTTAATTTACACACATTCGTAGGAATTTTAAAATTCTCACAACATTTAGAAAGACTTGTTTTTACATGTTGATAACTACATTTCATTATAATAGTTTGAAGTGCTAATTTACCTGACGGTGAATCTTTTTTCATATTGTTTTTAAATCTAAGAGATTTTTGAATATATCTACTAACACATTCAGTTGTATAAGGATTTTGTAATGAAGCAGTCAATATTCCTCTTGAAGTTTTAAGAGGCGGTTTAGATAATTTAAAATTAGCTTTTATCGGAAAATAGGAATCAAAACCTGATGAATTGTGAGCTATTAAAGTTACTCTAGAATAATTAAATTTTCCAAGAGTTTTAAAAAATTGATGGATCGGACATACGTCCTCTGGGTTTCCCCCGATCGAACATTCATCATCCTCAGTTCTCGTAAATATTTTCACACAATTTTGAAGTTTATTAAATTCTAATTCAGTTAAATTATTATACTCATTAATCTGTTTTTTAAGTTTTTTAATTTCATCTTCATCTTTTGATCGTTTAATTTTAATCATATCACTTAACAAACGTGTTTCTAATTCTTTCAATCTTTGTTTCGGTAAACAACATATAAATTTATTAAAATTAATAGCTCCTACAGCGTAAGGAATAGGATGATCTGTTGAACAGTTAGGATCGGGAAAAGTTTCGAGATCCCAAATATATGTTGAACCATAGTCAATTTTTTTCTTTGTTATGATTTTATATGGACGCGTTGTTAGATTTTCATCAGTAACTGTTTTATATATGGGTTTGAAATTATTTTCAATTTCTCTAATAGCTTTTAATTTATGAGATTTATTAATTAAACAATAGTGACCAATTGTTGAACCTGCGTGAAAATAATTGTAATAAACATAATTATGAAACGTTTCAATTCCTCTAGGATTTAAATGACGATTGGCAGGACTATAATATTGAACACATTCTCCAAAATATTTATTGAATTGAGAAAATTTGCAGTTTGACATTACTCCTGTTCTAGATGTGGCTTTCTCTTTATATAAAAAATTATTAAACATTTCTTTCATAATTTCTCCTTGTTCTTCATTAAAACCTCGTAAAACATTATAACATTTAATAAAACAAAAATCTTCAGAAGGAATATAACAATATTCACCGAAATATTCTTTGATTCTATATTTCATATTAATCCCTGCCCCTCTATGCGATCTTTGTACTAACTTCATTCCAAAATCTTCATATTTAATATTACCTGTAAAAATCCATTCGTTAGCATCGGATTTCTCATCCAGATTCGAAAACCATGTTTCAAATGATTTTTTATTATAGAAGGTTACGTAAAAATTTTGAATTATATTTTCCTGATCTTTAATAACTTTTCCAAGTAAATTAATAATTTTACCATTTGCTAAAAGTTTCCGCATATCATTTACTACATTAATAAAAGATACATTTTCATATTTAATTTCATTTGGATTAAATAAATTACATAAATCATCACCAAGCTCATCCTTAATTCTATCATCAAAAAAAAATATCAGTAATAGGAGTTTCTAATATTTCTTTTGTTCCACGTTTCTGTTTTTTAGTATTACGTCTAATACTACGCCTAGTACGTTTCTGTTTTTTAATACGTTTACTACGTTTACTATGTTTAATTTGCGCATCAAACTCAGCAATTTGTTTCTTGATTAATTCATCAATCCTAGACGTTTGTCCGAGAGACATTTCACGATTCATATTTTTTAAAAGAAAAAATGAATTTTTACATAGAACCTCGGTTCCGTTTTTACATATACACAGAAATATGTAATTGATGTAATGTTTCTAATTCATGTGTTGTTAAATGTTCTTTCTTAACCAACCACCATAAATTATTATACGCCAAAAATACTCGGAAACTTCTTAAACAAAGTGGAAAGTCTTTTGTTTTAACACACGGTTTAATACCATGTTTTGTTTTATAATCTGTAACGAGCGCTACGTATTTATGATGATAATAAAATCTAACTTCTTTCTTCGAATTTACAGGATTTGTAGGATGGCGATAATCTTTTAAAACTGGTACATGCTCTATCTTGTAAGCATTCAACATATTTTTTTTTATTTTTATTAACAAAAAATTTATAAGAAAAAATTATTCGGTCACTCCGTTCGTTCACTCCGTTCGGTCACTCCGTTCGGTCACTCCGTTCGGTCACTCTGTTCGGTCACTCCGCGAAAATATTTTCTATCGACTTTCAGGCGGGGCGAAGCCCCTCGAGACGAAGCCTAGTCAGAGAACAATTGTTCGATAACTCTATCATGAATTTTTTTATCAATATTAATTGTAATGAATCCATAATCTTTTGACCAAGCATTGTTACACGATTGTTTAAATTCATCTTTATTTCTTACACATAAATCTCTTAACAAATCACTTAAGTTTCTTGCATTTATTTCAAATAGTATAAATATATTTGCATTCTTTCTAATAACACTTCCGTCTAATGAATACATACTTTGTGTTAAATAAAAAACACTACAGTTATTATGTCTACCTCTTGTGAAATAATTTCTCTGAACTGACTGATTTCTATCATTAACACAATCATCAAAAATTACACAATGTTTCATTGTTTTATCTAGTTTACTAGGATCTTGCATATTACCACTATCATCTATTAGTTGTATCTTTATATGCTTATTTTTATTGGTTTCAACTAACTGATTATTTTTTGTTGCTTCTTCACACCACGAACTTATTTCTTCTTCATCTTCAGATTTTTCATATTCTTTGAATAATGAAGCAATTGCTGTTTTTTTAAGATTATTTTCAAATCCATATTTTAAAAATTGATAGACGGGTTGTTCTGCCGTTGTTGTATAAATTATAAGATTGTTATAATCCAAAAAATTTGGAGTCGTTAAAATTTTAAACAATAGATACGTTTTTCCACAACCTGATCTTCCACAAATAACTGACAAAACTTTATTAGATAAATTTGGATGATGATTAAATTTAAGTTTTTTTTTATTAAATGGAGGTAGTTCACTCATTTTTTAATAAAAAATTTTTATTTTCATTTTTTTATTTTTTGTTTCTAAAGAAGAAGAAGAAAATTAAACTTCTCTAGCTTCGCGTAGGAGTTTATACCTCTCGAACGGGAGTTTATACCTCTCGAACGGGAGTTTATACCTCCCGAACGGGAGTTTATACCTCCCGAACCAAAAGATCTATCATAATCTCTTCACCTCCAAAATTTATTTCTTGTCCTTTTTCATCAGTGATTCTAATGTTAATGTTGTTAATAGTTTTTCTTGTAATAGGAAAATATATTAATGTTTGTGGAAATACATTTAATCTATAACCAATGGGTACAGTAAAAGCTGGAAAACTAAATATTAAATTTGATAATTTACCATTTATATATCCTCCTTCAATAATGTCACAATGTACAACAATTGAATTTATTTCAGTTATTTTTGGAATCTTCTCACCTAAATGATAACCTTGACTATAGGTTTGTTTATTAAATCCTAATAGCTTTGACAATGATCTATCATGATTAAAATCAACTTGATGATTTTCGTCTAAAGTAAGAGAAAATTTATTAACTGCCGGTTCAACTGCAAAATGTAATTGTTTCTTATCTTTAAATGGTATACCTAAATGTCTCTTAATTTCATTTGATATTGATTCAACTTCGTAAGAACCAGGAAGAAAAGTTAGTATTTTCCATGTTTTGCCTTTATCAGTAGAATATCTAAATTGATCATTCACATCTTTGATAACGTTTTGAATAGTGTTAAATGTAGAGAAACTAGTCAATGCAATTTGATAATTTTTATTTTGTTCTAAATGTAGAATGGGTTCTAAATTACAAGTGTGTGATGAAGTAGTTGTTATAATTTTTAACGTCGTACTAAATTTTGATGAACCCAAAATCTCTGTCAAATTTTCTAAATGATTATTAATTTTGTCTAAATCTGCTGAACACATTTTTTAGTTAAAATTTTAAATAAATATTTTTTTTAAAAAAAATTAGAAACAACATATTTCAGCTACGGGCGAAGCCCTGGAGGACATCAGAGATGTCCAGTTACACTTTTATAATCCTCTTCATTTAGAATCTTCTTTTCTAACAGTCTTTTCAATATAGCATGAATTTCATTGAAACTAGAATTATGTCCTTCTTTTATTGCAGATATTAAAATATTTAATCTATTTAGTAATTCTTGTGGATCATCTGGTAAAAATATGGTTGTTTCTGTTTTCTGTTTTTCAGATAAACCTTTCCCTACTTTAACTCCCGTTGATAATAAATTTTCTAATTGTTTATAACGTCTAAGAGATTTTACTGCACCAACTCTGTCTAACATAGCTTTATATTTTATGAGATCTTCTACAGCATAATTATTTAAATCTGCTCCTCTTAAAAGATCAACAAAATTTCTATCTAAATTAAAAGGAGATTTATCTGGTGAAAAAATTATACCTCGAAAAGGTTGTGGAAATATTTCTTTTTGTCCGAGATAAAATCTAGGTATTGTTTTTCCATCTATAAATGAAATAGAATGTTCAAATTGCATAGATTTTGGTAATTTCTTATTAATGTTTGATTCTAGTAATCCATAGTCATCTAATATAGTTTTGTGCTCTGGATCTGTTATATCAATTTGTTTATCATTATTTGTACTTTCTTTTTCAAGAGTTTTAAATGGTTCCATAGTTTTTTCAAAATCAGTTTTTACTTGCTCGGTTTGCTGCATTTTTTCAAACATATCAGATTGAATACCAGCTTTTATCATTCTATGTTGAAGATGATTTTCTTTCATAATATTTCTTTGTTTTATTAACTCTTCTAATTGTTTTATTCTTTTAAAATTATCAGCTCTAATTTTATCCATTTTTAAAATATAATATTTGAATTTTGTGGTAACATTGGAATACAGCAAAAACATTTTACTGAACAAATTATTTTTTTATTGCTTTGTTGTTTGACATCTTTTCGTTTAAAGTTTTCTCGTTTTAAGTTTTTTTTAATAAAGTTTTGCTTAAATTTTCGCTTAAAGTTTTTAGCTCTTCTAAAAAAAATTTGTCATTTTCTTCATTAGAAATTTTAGCATCACTAGAAATTTTGCCATCCTTTTTATTTTTATCATCAACTTTTTCTGTCTGTGATTGAAATGATATTTGATTTACTTCATTAGCTATTTGATCAAATTTTTCAATCTCATCTAACGTAATAACATTATCATCACATACTCTTTGAAAGTAGTAATGTAGTTTATCATAGACTTCTTTAATATGTAAATGCTTAGTTTTTAATGATTTTCGTTTCTTAGTTATTAAAGTTTTATCTAACATTGTAACAAGTAAAGTTGCAAAAACGCCCGTACCTGTTAAAGCTGTAGCAACTACTGGAATTACTAAAACACCAGAAGATATAACAATTGTTAAAGCACCTAAACTTATTGTTAAGAATATGCCAATTCCTTGTGTTACATTCTTAACTTTAGTCCATCTCTTTCTTAATTTTTTATAATGCTCTAATCTTAATAATAATTGAGATTCCTCATCTTTCATATAGCGTACTCTATCTTTGTGTTTTTCAATGTTCATTTTTTCAATGTTAATCTTTTCAATGTCCATTAAAGTAGAACTACGTTCATATGATAACGAAGGATATATTCTTGCGGTTTCTTCCATTTTTGTTTCTTCCATTTTTTAAAGAAATATTTTGAATAAATATTTTGAAAACAATCTTCTGAAATGCTATTTAAATCGAAATACGTAGTTGTTTGTTTGTCGTATATTTCTAAGAACTCAGTCATGTTATTAACCTGAGGTAATATATCACCTATATTACTCAGTATAACTGTCGGATTTTCATCATTCATTTTAAATGAAATAAATTCCAATAACTGTAATAATGTCTACTTCTTGTACAGGAAAATGAAAACAACGGCAGTGTATTTTGCATCAAATATAATAATACAACAATTAATCTTATCATACAATTGTACAATGTCAGTCTACTACCATTAGACTGGAGAACAAAAGAAAATTTAATTACATTTCAAAATAATCCAAAATGCGTTACTACTTATAAAGAAGTCTTCATAAATATGTATACATCAAATATGTATGTACATTGCACATATCTTAAAAAGTGAAACAACACAGTTAATGTTCATTCATCTTGGGAACCAACCTCATTTCTTCTATAGTTGTCGGTTGATTCAATTTTTCTATATAAATTTTGATTTCTTTAAAATGTTTTTCTAACAAAACTAATGGGCATTGATGAATTTAAAAATAATACGTGTGGTAGAATTAGATCTGATAAGTTCATCAAGAAATAACAATAACTTACGTTATAGGAAATTCTAAATAGTTCCAAGTTTACCACAAATCTGTTTTTTTTTATTGTCACTCAATTCCAGAATTCTTTTAAATCCATAACCTTGATAAGCAGCACTTCTCAGCAACGACCCATGGTGCACTTTATCACTTGCAATCAGTTTTGAAATCATAGTAGCACTATCTTCGATGGTAATGAAATGTTCTTTTGTAACATTGAACTGAGGAATTGTAGTAGTGTTAAGATACTGTTCTATTTTTACTGTAATATCCTCCACTTGTTTTTGAGAGTCCAATTTGTTCTTCTTTCTCGATTGAATTTCTAACTTCCACTCTTCAAAGTATTTATTCGCAGTTTCCTTGTGCTCTTCTTTAATTAAGTTTAGTAAAATCGGCATGTAAAACGAAAAAGCTTCTGCGGCAGTACGTTTTGGCATTTTGCAATAAGGAAAGAAAACAGTCACTAGTTATGATCAATGGAATTGTAAATGAAGTCTTACTTCCTACATGCTGCAATTATATGCCACGTCTTTACAAATGAATAAGTGGGTGTAGCAGCTGTTTGTTCTTTCATACATTGTTTCCTTTCAAATGTTTGAGTTGGAGGACACAGCTCCTTACACTGAAATGCATTTTATTCATAAATGCGAGAAGCAGATGTTCTCTACCCTTGAATGACAATTGTAAAAGTACCTAAACTTATTGTTAAGAATATGTCAATTCCTTCAAATATTTTTAGTCACATGATATATTTTAAAAACCTGAAAAATGGATAAAATTCATGAATTTGAAATTCTCAACTTTTATGATTTTTGGTGTCCTTCAACGGTCATGATTTAAGCAATGAAAATCGAACCGAAGGTTCTAGGGCTTCGCCCGATTGTAATTCTCAAATTTTGAGATTCTTAACTTTTATGATTTTCGG
This sequence comes from Prostheceraeus crozeri, assembly GCA_907163375.1. Classification (NCBI taxonomy): domain Eukaryota; kingdom Metazoa; phylum Platyhelminthes; order Polycladida; family Euryleptidae; genus Prostheceraeus; species Prostheceraeus crozeri. The sequence goes on along the minus strand of CAJQUW010015933.1, from coordinate 33,520 downwards.
TGTCCTGGAACGGTCATGATTTAAGCGGTGAAAATTGTAATTCTCAAATTTGAGATTACGTGATATTTCGGGACTGGCTAAATTTTTGAAATTTTGTTTTTTTTTGAAAATTTGTCACTACCTAAATTTTCCCCCCTTGGGCCTTCGGCCACGTGAAATTTGAAGTCTACCTAAATTTTTGAAATTTTGATTTTTTGAAAAAACCCCGCAAAAGTGTGACATCCGGCGCAAGCGAAGCGAAGCAAAGCGAAGCGAAGCGTCGCGCCGGATGTCACACTATATACTACTCCGGTTAGAGCGGTGTTCACGTCGTCCCAAGTTTCGAGGAGTGCTTTAGCCTTGGAATACGTAAGAGCTGGCTCGCGAAGTAGACGTCTCTGAATCTCACCCTCATTGACACCAGCGATGATACGATCCTTGAGCTGCGATTGAAGATCAGCACCAAAATTGCATTTTGCAGCTTGCTGTTGTAGTCGAAGTAGGAATTGCCTGAATGTTTCATCTCCCCGACGCGAAAGATTGTGAAAGCGCGCACGCTCTGTAGCTTCGAAGTGGACAGGACGCAGATGACTCATCAGTAGTTGCTTCAATTCGGAGACTTTCTTGGTGCCTAGGTCATCAGGAAAGGCGAGGTCCTTGAGGAGGTCGTAGGCTTCTCCACCAATCATGGTCAGGTAAAACGCTGTTTCGTTCTTAGCGTCGATAGAGTCGTTGGTTTGGACGTAGTAAGAAAATCTCTCATGCCAGTTCAAAACTCCGGCTGGGTTATCAACGTCTATACACTTCTCCATAATACTTACCACCAAAATCTTAACCTAATCCCTACGAAGAAAAGTGAAATGGATAGAGGAAAAGACAAACAGTGAAAAAGAGAAGCAGCAGGAACTTAGTATGTGTATTTGGCACGTAATAAGAACCGACGGCTCTTAAGCGAGCTGTGCGTCAGATTTGGATTTAGGAAGAAACTGACGGTCCTCAGGCGGACTGCGCGTCAGTGAGAATGTATCGAAATGGGTGAATGTAATTATCTTTAAATTTATACCGGTCGAAGGTATATTACGAAAAAAATCACGTCTCGTACACTCCCAATGAGTGAAATACTCGTAAAAACGAGGCACAGTTTCCCACAAATCCGTCTGACCCCTCTGGTCGAACAATTACTCGTAAAGACGAGGCACACATAACAAGCAAAGTGGCTGCTGAAAGCGACGCCAATTGCTACCGCCCACTCTAAATATAACGAAGTCAAAAACTCGAAAACTATCATAGGTGCCAAGAGAAAAGTCAAAGGGATTATTTACACAGAAAAGCAGAGATCCACCAAGGGCGCGCGATTCAAACCCGAATCACGTTTCGGCAGATCGATCAGCTGTTGCACTTTACCACGGATGAAATTCCGTATATATTAATTCGTTGGATCTTTTTTATGGCAACCTTAGTTTGGTGAATTATCAGCTGATGTGTGTTTGACTAAATGCAAATCATTCCAACAAATAATTACCATAACGACTGAATGCATAGAAATTCGAATATTTAGATGCAGTCCAATGTTTCCAATAAGCTAATCTCAAAATTTCTCTTAGGAACTCAGATGAAGTAGAACAACGTGACAGATTGCCTTATGGGTTAGATTCTATATATTTCCCATAAAATTTTTTTTTCTGGAAGGCGTTGATCGAAGAAAAAATGAACTAAATTTCTCACAATTGGCATCAACAGAAATTCATCTAAGAATTGTCATATATATATATATATATATATATATATATATATATATATATATATATATATATATATATATATATATATATATATATATATATATATATACAGTCCCTTGCAAAAGTTTAGAATCAAAATCCATTTTTCCAAAAAAAAAGGCTTTTATTCAAATTATAACAAATGCGTCTCAATATTTTCCTGATTTAAAATGCCAGACTGTCTAGAAAATAGGATGTCTATGAAGGATAGTGTCAATTGTCACTCACTTTATCAATATTTGGTGTGTTGTCCCCTTGCTTCAATAATTGAAGCCAAGCGGGAAGGCATGGAATGTACGAGTCGGCGACAATATTCGGGTGTTATTTTCGTCGTCCAAGCAAGCTTGATGCATTCTTTCAAGTGATCAAGAGAACGAGGCTTCATGGCAGCAACTTCGGACTTCAATTTGTTCCATGCATTTTCTATTGGATTGCAATCAGGTGAATTGCCGGGCCATTCCAGCACCGTGATATCTTCTGAATCAAGCCACTGAGAGACTACTTTTGCTCGATGGCAAGGCGCACCATCATGCATTAGAATACCTGTGGAATGAATTGTCATGTGTGTACTCAATTTCTCTTTCAATAGATCGAGGTACGTTGACGCATTCATGGTTTTCCCTTTAGGAAGGAAGAATAGACCACCTCTTCCTTGAGAGCTGATAGAGCCCCAAATCATTTGCTTGACTGGGTGTTTCATTGTTTGGACCACATATCTGGGGTTGTATCGTTGTGAAGTCGGACGACGGACTGCTAACTGACGGGAACCAAACTGTTCGATGGAGCACTCATCGGTCCACATCACAGTGTCCCACTGTTCAGCAGTCCAGTGAGCATAATTTCTCGCAAAGGCAAGTCTCTTCTTAACCATAGACACCGTTAATCTCGGTTTGTGTGCTGGGCGATAACTTCTGAGGCCCATTTCCTTAGAAAGACGTCGACTGAGAGTACTTGTGCTTGTGGTTGTACCAGTCGCTTTCAGTCCTTGGACCAATACAGGGAGGCTAACAGAAGGATTTCGTTGCACGGCTAATTTCAGATATCTTTCATCGCGTTTCGTTGTGGCTCGTGGCCTCCCAGACCTCGGTGCATCGCAGAATCTGCCATTTGTCGACTCATGCTTCTTGATAGCGACGTGAACAGCTTTTTGACTGATCTTCAGTTGTTCAGCAATTTCTCGTTGAGTCAAACCATTCTCATAAAGTACAAATGCCTGTGCACGAATAGTAGGAGAAACCGAGTTGCGTTTACCCATAACAGATGAGACGACGATAACAAATGTTTCGAAACTATGCAGACAGTGTGTGTAAGGATGAATTATAGTGTCATGAAAGATATCTATGCCGTTAATTAGCAACTATGATGACTGAAAGTCTCTTCTGCTAATGGCATAGGAAGCTATCTTGATTTGCTGAGTCACTTCGATCAAACGGGAAAGCGTTGTGTCTAAAAATGGTAAAATGTGTGAACTTAATCTGATAAAATAATTAATTAATTCTGATTCTAAACTTTTGCAAGGGACTGTATATATATATATATATATATATATATATACATCGCCTAGTGGTTACTTATTTACTGATTTTTTCAATGCTGCACACCTAACAACACTATGTCAGCATCTTCTCAGGTTTTCTTGCTATTGTTTTGTTGCAGTAATTATTTAGCCTAACTATTTACTGTTGAAACAATAGGAATTCTAGGAAATTAAAAGATACTTTCTATTGCTTTTTATATCGTAATTACTGCCTTCAGTGTTTTCACATGCATTATCTGCATGCAACTGAGATATTGATTTGCATCAACAACTGATAATTTACTTATTCCACCTGATAATTTACTGATGACTACTTCTACAATAGGCTATGTATACTTGTAATGTATGAAAATATGTATAATGAAAAACATTTGGCGGATATGATACACTAACGTAAGGCCTGTCACACATGATGCATATCTTTAGACGATTGGAATCATCTAAATTGCTATTCTGATGGATCGCAATTAGGACGTATGCTCATAAAATTGCGTACGCCTACCTAGGCTTACTTGTATTTGTTCAACGAAAGGTACATGCAACACCATCTTTTCACGAATTGCAACGTCTTCGAAATACCTCATCTCAAGCACTCCATTAATATTTCGGAGTTCTACCACTTCCTAGTTGTATCCACACTTCTTGAGATAGTCTTAGCTCGTGATCAGTTTTAGCACGTGGCTCATGGCCTGTCTTCCGAGGTACCGTAATTTCCGGCCCATAAGGTGCGACTTTTTTTACACGGAAACAACCAATGCGCCTTATCTGCGGAGTGCGCCCTATCTAAGGTCAAATTAGATTTTTTAGTTAACTGTGAGATTGACAGACATTCATTTCAAAATATCCTGGGGGCAAGTGCATGCCAGAAAAGGTCATTCGAAGAGGCTTCAAGAAAGCGATAGGGGTGTTATTTTCTTCGAGAGATTCAAGCGATTCGATATTTGACTTATATTCCTAGACGAACATTGATTCCGACATTGAAGTGATCCGTCATTCAGTAGCCAAAACCAATATTGATTCTGACTCGGAAGCGGAAATTGATTGGGACTCTGAAACAGCACTGATTCAGATACCGAAGTGAATGTTCAAGTGAACAGTGAAGCTTCATACCTGTACTTAAATCAAACATTCATTTCAGACACCGAGGACTCCTACTTCTCCGAATTTTTGAAAGTTAGGTGATTCAAAAACTAGTGCCATGCCAGATTTTGTTGATTTTGCTTAGCTGAACCTTTCGTTATTGGAATATTTCTTGGGTTATCATGTCGATCATAATCCTTTGTAATTTTTCAGATATTATACCATTATTATAGCATAGTCTTCAGTTTTTATGAACTGTCGATATTACTTCCATCGGTGAAATCAGCTTCAATCATTGTTTCCTACTAGATAATATCTGAAAGTACCGGCATACATGTGCGCCCTATCCGCGAAGTGTTCCTTATCTGTTGTCAAAACATGAAATTGCCTAAACATCGGCTCGTGCGCCTTATGCACGGATGCGCCTTATAGGCCGAAAATTACGGTACACGTTTTAAATTGACCGAAATCACAAGTGAAAACAAATCTGTAGGCCTACCTGTGAATGAGTAGTAAGGAAGTGACAAACACCAGATAGCGCAAGATGGCCGCCATCGCTGAGTCCCCCCCCCTCTGGCTCGGCAGAGTGTCGTGGTCGGCCGCCGTGGTGCTTCGGGTCTGAGCCCCCCCCTCTGGAACGATAGAGTGTCGTGGTGGACTTGGACGACCGCCAGGATTAGTCTTGAGGCTATAGTGTGTGATGTTTTTGGTGCAATCTGCTGAATGTTGGGTTGTAAAATGGGTTGTTTCGAGTGGAAGGAGTGGTCGGATGAGAAAACGGAGGTCGGATTCGTGTTCAGCGTGAAATTCTGCATCGGTAGGGTGAGTTTCAAGTCAATCGGTGAGAAAAAATTTTTCTTCAAAATTTTAACAGAGTTAGAATTTGGGACGTTTTGGTGTGTAGCGCCCAAACGAAGCATCGGATGAGAAAACGGAGGCCAGATTCGGAATCTACGTGAAATTTTGGGTTAGGAAGGATGTTTCCAGCGAAATCGGAGAGAAAAAATTTTCACTGACGTCCCCCCCCCTCTGGACAGCTTGCTTCGATTTTGGCTTCCAGTGGACGGATTTTGTCGTGCGATAGCTCGTTTGAAAGCTAAGAGTGAGACAAATTCAGTGAAAGAATCGGCTTGTTCCTATCTGTCTTCGTTTAGATGTGAGACGCCATTTAAGATTTTGGGACATTGGTGAAAAACGACAGAGTTAGAATTTGGGACGTTTTGGGCTCTAGCTTCAAAACGAAGCATCGGATTGGAAAACGGATTTCAGATTTGGAATCAGCGTGATGTTATTGTCCAATGAGGATCATCATCCAATGAGAATCAAGCATTTCTTTATAAATAGCGAGCCTTCCACAGTGAGAATCATTCCATCGTTGAATCACACGAGTGACTGACGCACATTTTCTCTCTCTCTCTAGTTCCCTGTTCTATTATCCAACTAAAATGGTAAGTCGCTACTTCCCTCCCTCTCCTCCCTTGAACGTAAACTTAATACAATCTTTTTTCATTTTCAGGCATCTACTCCATCTGCTGCACTAGTAGGACAAAATGGCGGTCAAACGTTACAAGGTTCGCTACGGTCAGATCATCTACAACTGAGACCAGTGGAAGAAACAACCAAGGTACATAATCCTACACCGCTACAGCGTAAATGTAAACAAGCCTTGCGTTATGATGATCATAGCGTAGTACTCCAAACGGGAATGCTCCCTTCCACGGATGTCAAGATAATGCACAATCAGTATGGGGACTACATACTGATCCCCGTGAGTCCGTACATTCGCCACCAACTTGATATTATTGAGGAGTACGTGACATTAAATATGGACATTCCTACTCCTCTTGCTCAAGAGTGGAAGGCGAGAGATGACAAGGATACTCCCTATAGAAAGATTTGGGATGGTAATCACATTTGCCTACCGGTATCACATTGGTGTACTTACTATAAGAAGGATGGAGATCATTCAATACTCATCAGATGTGATGAGCTCGGAGAAGGTACTTGGGATATCCTTTTCAAAGTGAATGGGCTATATTATGGTCGACACAAGGATAATAAAATAGCCTCTCTCTCCATGCATATGGAATCCATCCTATATATTCCGAAACCACCCAACGTGGACGACATAATTGATCAAATCCTTAACAGCAGTGGTACGAAGCGCAAGTCGGAGAAGAATGCTACATCAAAACGCAAATCAAAGAAGGAGAATTACTAGTCCTTTCCTAACTCTACCCTATGACAATTCGCTTATGTGCTTTGAGTGTCGTAGACGTGGTCTTATTAGATACATTTTACTTCTTCGTTGCCATCATATCATTTGTGTATTTTGCCGTGAAAAGCATCGATGTAATTCTTCATTTTGTAATATGTTATAGAACGTTTCCTTAGATGTGTAAATTTCCGTTTTAGGCTTCTATCATCATTTTTATGGATTGTGAGGGTGAACCTGTACAGGAGCTCAGTGCTATTGCTATGAACAATTGGACATATCAGATTGTTAGTGTCTATCATCAACATGCCAACTGCGATCCCAATGTTGATCAATGGGCGAGAAAACACATTCATGGACTTAATCTGAAATATTTGCAAGACTATGGCTTTTCTTGTGAAAGTGCTCTTCTTATTGACTTTAAACGATGGTTAGCTGCTTTCAATGTTATACGCATCTTTTGTAATAATCCTGGTAAGGAGAGGAAAGTATTTCCTAATCTAATCATTGATGATATTTTGCTCCCGCCTTGGGATAGTAGAGTGAATCAACATTATCATGAAGTCACGAAACGTTTTAAGGATTTGTGTGTTCCTATTTTGTCTGTTCGTTGTAGTAGCTACGTTCATAACCAATGCTTCTTTCCTCCTTACCTCAACACTGCCAAAGTCCTGTATGGTTATCATTGCTCGCTGTATGATAGTTATCAGCTGTATCTATTTTATCTCTTTCAAACCATTGATTTATAATGCATGCTTGTTACCATTATTCAATAAATGTTACTATGAGAAGAGTTGTTGTTTTCATGCAATGGATGGGTTAGTTAAAGGGCGATCATGTCTTTCTCAAACGACTGCGGAACATTACGTTTTCATAGGCAAAGTTTAAAAGGAGCTGTTCAAGATTATGTGATAAATTTTCATAAAGATGAGACCGACATCGAAGCAGTGGTCGATGATGCTAGCACTCTATTTCTAGAGTTAATGAATACATTCTCTGATAGCATTATCATGGCGCGATTAGTTGCGAAAATTAAGTTTAGTCATTTTGGAAAGGAAGAGGTGGAAAGTCGCTCTTTCCATTTTGCTTCTTATTCAATGGAAGTGGTAGATCACCCCGAAGAATTTTTTAAAAGACATATGATAAAAATTGCTGAACGTCTTAACGCATTTAACCATCATGGTAGCAGTCTAGTGATTGAAGCGATTTCAGATATTCACATTCAACTTTCCATAAAGAAAAATTGAAAATGCAGTGGTACTTGATTGTAGCACAACTGGTTTTCGAGCTATGTCTGCTCACTCTCGAAGTATATTCCTTCTGTACATGCGTCTATTATTTAGAAAAGGCTAGCAAATTCATATCTTCAAAAAGACTTGCTATAGACATCAGTAACGGTGAAACTATGTGTTGCGATGTATGTAAGCGAAAGGATGGAAATGAAAAGCGCATCTTCAAGAGATGTAAGCATGCTTTTTGTCAACGCTGTTTCATACGTAATTGCATTCAACTTTGCCAATGTAACCACTGTGACATTGCTCATTTCGAGTGTCACTTATGTCGCAATAGTTAGTACCTATGCAAATGTGGTAAAGATAGGTTTTAGCAAAGACTAACACGGAAAATGGCGAAACGTAAAATGACGAAACGTAAAAGTCAAAAGTTTTCTTCAGCCATTCAAGCTCTCCGACGAATGAAAGCAAATCAGCGATACAATGCTATACGACATGCTAACGATAAATTCATTTGTGAAATTATTTCTCATGTGAGGAAGTTGAGGACGAAGAAATTAGCGCCAAAACAACGAAAGTTACTTAAGCGATATGCTACGAAATTGCGTTTCATCTCCAATCCTAAAGTCGCCCTTCAAAGAAAGAGGAAAACTCTAACACAAAAGGGCGGTTTCCTTTCAGCAATACTTCCAATGATAGCTCCTGCCGTGGGCAACCTATTGGGAAATATCTTTGGCTCTAAGCGTTAATTATGCAAATGTTGAGTCTCAAAGTAATAAAATGGATTTCAGACTTCAATGTGATAAAGTTCTGACTGTATCAGGTCCATCTCATGCAGGTAAAACTGTTTTCACGCTGAATTTATTGGATAAAAGAAGGGAGTTGTTTAAGGAACCTATCAATCGAGTGATTTGGTGTTATGGTATTTATCAACCGTCGCTGTTTCAGGAATTGCAAAGTCGCAACTTTATTCGACATGAAGGAATTATTCCAGTGGATAAACTTCAGTCTAATGATGTTGTTGTATTGGATGATTTATTAAAAGAAAGTAAGAATTCAAAAGATGTTACAGATATGTTCACTCGCGCAGCACACCATAAAAGGTGTTTTATCATCTATATTACACAAAATTTATTTCCTGATGGAAAAGAAGCTCGTACACGAAACCTGAATACACACTATTATGCTATTTTCAAGAATCCGCGAGATAAAAGTCAATTTGAAATTTTAGCGCGACAAGTTGCACCCAGAGGATCAAAAGCCTTAATTGAAATTTTTCAAGCAGCTACTGAAAAACCATACGGTTACTTATTCATTGACTTTACGCAAGAGTGTCCGGAAGAATTTAGATTTCGAAGTGATATTTTGAAAACTCCCATGATTATCTACAAACTATGAGTTCTTATTCTCGCATGATTGTTATTCCTCAGGATGAATATGTACAATTGACTGCCATGCAGCAAGTAAAGCAACCTCTTGCAAATCAAATGTATAGGAAAGAAATAGATTATCAGCAAAATGTTCACATCAAAGATCCACATCGTGCTGTATTATTACAATCGGAAACTGTTGAGCAATTGAAAAACTTGAAGAATAAGATGCGTGACTCTGTATCGACTGCTACACCTTTAGCATCTCGCGCACATGCCATATCTCTTTTCAATAGTATTGAGCCCCATCTCAATGTAAATGATAGAGGAGAAATCATTACAGATGAAAATAAAGTGATTGATGCTTCACGTTATGAAGACTTGATTCAGTATGCGACACGTAGAAAGCGCCGTCAGGGATATGTTCCACCTGGTTGGTCATACTTTCTTAAACTATTGAAAAAGCATAATGTGCCAAAATTTGCTTTAAATAATGAGACATTGAAAGAACTTGATTCAACAGTGGCTACTACTCCAATGCTTCAGACGATGAAAATGCCAACAAATTGGTTTAAGGCGTCACCTGCTACATCCCCTCCCACACTCACTAAGCAAACAAGAGGAAGAACTCGACGTAGATCTACATCGCCACTAAAACTGGTAAAAGGAAAACGTAAAACAGCTCCTCCCAGGAAATACATGTTCTCAGACTATTAATATGAAGCAGATGTGTTGCTTGCCATGTAATGAGCCGCCAGAGGTGAATGTCGTTGTCACTTGCACTTGCTGCGCCAGCTCTCATAATGAAACCCCTAAGCAATGTGAACACGATCGTAAAACCGCTAAAGCTAAATGCTGCAGTTGTTGTAAATGTAGAAAGGCAAGAAAACAAAAAGATGAGAAGGAGGAAAAAGAGTCAGTCGTCATCGACTGAACGTTTGAAGTCAATCTATTATGATGTAAAACATCCGGCAGGATTTGCATCTATCAAGAAATTATCAAAAGCGAGTGGTCTTCCACAATCACAAGTGAAACGATGGTTAAAGGGTCAGGCTACCTATACACTCCACAAACAAGCGAAAAAGAAGTATCGCACCCGCCATTATATTGTTCATGACATCGATGAACAGTGGCAAGCAGATTTGTGTGATGTTGCCTCCATTTCAAAACATAACTCGGGCAATAATTTTATTTTAACCGTCATTGATATTTTCTCGCGTTATGCGTGGGCTCAACCTTTAAAAACTAAAGAAGGGAAAGGAGTAGCAAAAGCATTCCAAACAATTTTTCGAGAAGGTCGCATTCCAAAAAGAATTCAGAGTGATCAAGGAAAAGAGTTTGAAAATCAGCATGTGACAAGATTATTTGAGAGGCATGACATTGAGTTGTTTAGTGTAAAGAGCGCTTATAAAGCTGCACTCGTTGAACGTTTTAATCGCACATTAAAAAATCGCTTGTGGCGACATTTTACTGCCAACTTGACACAAAATTGGACAAAGGTTCTACAAGATACACTCCATGCTTACAATCACTCTATCCATCGTTCTATTGGAGTCAGACCAGTAGATGTAAATGCTGACAATGTAGATAAAGTGCGCGAATCATTCCAACGTAAACGCACTCATGTGAAAAGTGATGTGAAAATTGGCGATAAAGTTCGTATCTCAAAAGTGAAAAGTGTTTTTGCTAAAGGGTACCTCCCGAATTGGACAGAGGAGGTATTTACAGTATCAAGGATTAATCAAAAAGACTCTCCGACCACCTACAAGTTGAAAGATTACGATAATGAAGAAATTGAGGGTAGCTTTTACCGCGATGAGATTGAGGTAGTCACTGAAAGTGAAACATATTTGGTAGAGAAAATCATTCGATGTAAAAAACGGCAAGGTGAAGAATGGTGTCTTGTTAAATGGGCTGGTTATCCTTCAAGTATGAACTCTTGGATGCGTCGTGCCGACATCTTTCATCTAAGTGATCGACAGTGATTCATGCAAAGTTGTAACTAACAATGTTTAGGGTTTGAGCTATGAATCCAACTGCCTCATTTTATTCACGACCCTCCTATGTAAGTGGCGGAGGACAAATTTACATCGGCGCTCGCCGCCAACGTGGAGGTAGCATACTTGGTGCACTGAAATCTGTTGTAGCACCTCTCATATCCAATGTCGGTAGATCTTTGAAACGAAATGTTTTAAGTAATGCCGTTGGCTTTGCTGGTGATGTTGCTAGTGATCTTTCCAGAGGTAGAAGTTTTAAGAGCAGTTTGTTGAATCGTGGGAAGGAACGCGGTTTAAAAACATTGAAGCAGACCATTGCTGGTGTTACTCAAGGAAAGAAATCACCTAAACGAATGAAAAAAGGAAGGAGGAAACATCGCGGAGCTGGTAAGGTGCGATCTTCAGTCAAAAGGCATTCACGCAAACGTCGCAGAGGCTCTAATCATTCATCAGGCGCTAAACGACGACGCTGCTATAACTTCTAATCATGGAGTGTAAAACTTCCGGTTTTTGTTTGTTCGATCAACAAGCCATACAGACAGATATTCTTAGTTCAAGTATTGTAGATTATCATCCTCGAACAGCTGAGAATGCTGGCCCCATTGAATTTGTTATTCCTGGTGGTAGTGATGACTACATAGATTTGAGTTATGCGATGCTTGATTTGAGGTTTAGAATTCAGCAAGCAGATGGAACTGCTATTGACGATGCACATAAAGTTGGACTGAACAATTTACCATTGACTACATTACTTCGTGATGTTTCTCTAACGATTGGAGAGCAGCAGGTGGAAGGTGGTCAAAGCGATTATCCCTATAAATCATATTTCAATCATGTATCACAGTTTCATCCAGCAGCACAAAAAAGTCATATGGAAGCCATGGGATGGTACAGAGATGAAGCAGGAAAATTTGATGTTGAAACAAACAGTGGCTTTGTAAAGCGATCTGCTATGATTAAAGATAGTAGAGTATGTCAGCTATATGGTCCGCTGAATTTAGACTTCTTTAGACAGTCAAAGTTTTTACTGTGTAATACCAGCATGCGACTCAAGCTGACATTGAATAAGCCTGAATTTGCGCTGAATGCATTTGCTAAAGTTGACAATTTTAGAATTCATGTGGAAGATATTGCACTTTACATTCGTCGAGTAGTACCGAATCCAAGTGTCATTAGAGGGCATGCTGAAGGCCTTAACCGCCAAAATGTCATTTACCCCGTTCAGCATACAAAGCTTCTCACCTTTACAATTCCGAAAGATCAAAAGAGTTTCATGAAAGATGGCCTCTTTCCATCGGAAGCACCGAAGCTCCTCATGGTGGCAATGGTTGAAAATGATGCATTTAATGGTAATATAAAGAAGAATCCTTTCAATTTTAAACACAATCAGTTAAGTGAAATTGCTTTACGTGTAAATGGTGTGAGTCATCCTGGTCCACCCTACAAACCAGATTTTGCTTCGGATCAATTTATGCGCAGTTATGTTGATTTTATGGACGTTTTTGGCTTTTACAATACGGATGACACCAACGGACTGACTATGAAAGAGTTTAAGAGTGTATATACTATTTATGCATTTGATTTGACTGCTGACAGCGATATTAGTGCACCCTATCGTCAAGCGAACGTGCCTCATAATATTCGTTTGGATTTGACGTTCAAAAGAACACTACCTGAGACGATCAATGTATTAATTTATGCAGTCTTCGATTCAAATATTGAAATTACAAAGTATCGTGACGTGATTCTTCAGTATAATCGTTAATGAGTTGGTTGACTGCTGACGATATTAAGACTAAAGTGCAGCGTAATGCAGACGAAGCGACGTTGAAAGCTTTCGATAATGTCTATTCACTCGATACCTTACCACCTGCAGTAAATCACTATCCCATCTTTATTGTGCTAAACACTCATTCACAGAATTTAGGCGGTGAGCATTGGAAAGCGATCTTTATTGGAGAAGACCGACGTGGTGAACTATTTGACTCTCTTGCTCAACCTCCAAATATACCAACACAGCAGTGGTTGAGAAAACATACGCGTCAATATCAGCGAAATGAACGCATACTACAACATCCACTTTCATCAACGTGTGGTGCTTTTGTACTATACTTCATCTTAAAACGTTTACATGTATCTCGATTTGCATCTATTATTCAAAACTTTTCATGTAATCCATCCTCTAATGAAAAAATGATTTGTAAGTTCTATCATGATTTGAAATAAAAACATCATGTTGGAAAAATTGTTTTTTATTTTACAATCCGCTGGGTACGTACATACTCAATGAGATAGTCTAGGATCATATTTGCTTGTACATGAGATTTTAGTCCAGTAATGATCACTTTACTATTATGAAAGATTGCCACATGCACAGGTAACCAACAACTAATGAGAGCTGCAGGAAAAAGTTCGGGTTCATAACACAAACTGTAACTGCTGGTACGAATCTTCAAAAATGATACACTGTCACTCAATTGAGTAGAGATCACCATATTGTCCACAGTCAGATTCGACATCACACACCTCTCCCTCTTCCATATCCGACGTAGTAGTCTTTGTAGCTCTAAGCGCATTGACTGCGCCGATGAATGAGAAAGGGCGCCGAGAATCTGTACAGTCCCATTTGGGAAGAGTTGAAGATTTCGTGAATTGTTCATCTTCACCACTAACATTTGAGGACGGCCCGGGTAATACTTGCTGTTTGGAAGGTGTTGGTGTAATGTTGTGAGATCGATTTTGGTGTAGAGTCTGAAGCGACGGAGAATGTTGACGATGGTGTAGCGATGGCGCTTCATGATGAAAGAATGAGTAAATTGAGCGATGTACCTTCCTTTTATACTTTTCCCAACTACCTTGATGAAATGTGAAGTTAGTATGAAGTTGGGAATGATAGAGTTGAATTCGCCGATTGTTGACACGCAGCCAGATGCGATTTCCAATACGTGAATGTCTTTTCATATAGAAGTATTTCAAGTCCTTCATGATATGATGTAGAGATTGAAAATGACGATAAGATAAAGCAAACTCTCTTCTCACATTTCCAGTTGAATCTTTGAAATAGACGTTTCGATCATGATCCGTTTCAATACGTTGTAGGGAATCTAATTTCCAACTCATGATGTGTGGTAGTCATGTCTCATTAAGATTTGCATAGTAGGGCGATGAACTCACGACGAATAAATGTCATGATGGAGCGATGTATATATCTTCTATACTTCTCCCAATTGTATTTGCGAAATGAGAAACAGTTTGCGGAATGAGAATGGCAGATTTGAATTTCATTTCTGTAATGTTGAAGCCAAACTTGATCACCCAAGGAGATGAATCTTAATGTTTCAAAATATTCCAAATCCCTCATGATATCATTGAGGTTGACAAATTGTCGCCATGTTAATGTAATTCCTCTTGATGTATGACCATGAGAATTTTTGAAATGTACGTTTCCATCACGATCAACTCTGATATATTGTAGAGAGTCCAAAATCCAAGTCTTCATGATGTTATGCAAAGTTGCAGATTAGCAATATAAAAATGTCGTTTTATCATATTTTGCTTAGCAATGCGGCTACAAAGAGATTTACTAGTAATCGAGCCGCACTCTTTTCTACTCCCATTGATCATGTACAACAGCTAAATGGAAATTGGGAAGTGGGTGTCACTCAACTTGTTTATAGCAACTGTGTCTATACTTTTGATCATGAGGTGATGACTATTAATATGAGGCGTACAGCTGCTTACCAATGTGAAAAGGGCTGCCGAGTATACATTCCACAGTGGCCAAAGAAAGATCTCTTATCATGTAAAAAGTTTATATATGATTTCTTGAATAAAGCGTGTAAACATATTGTCCAATTTACTCCGCACAATGATGATTATAATTATGTACATCATGTAGTTGAGAAAGATTGGATTGTTGGTTTAAGTCCAAGTTTAAGAAATGATTTAGGCTACCTCGCTAGCGCCTTAACAAGCTATGATAATTTTAACGTTAATTACCACATAAGTGGTCATAAACAGTTAATATATCGAGAGGAAGCTTATTATGTAGATCTTATTCCAAGAAATGAGAAGACGTTGGTGAAGAAGATTGTGATTAAGCCAAGAAAGACAAACATGACTCCTGAAACATTATTGAAGAAATTTAATTATCTCCTTCGAGTTGATGGTAAACAAGTGGCAACATTGACTTATATCAAATCATCTAATCATATTGCAATAAGCAAATTAAATGATGAAAATCTTTTGAACAAACTAATACTAGTACTATACTAATACTATATACTTTTTTGGAATAAGATATACATAATAAGCTTCCTCTCGATATATTAACTGTTTATGACCACTTATGTGGTAATTAACGTTAAAATTATCATAGCTTGTTAAGGCGCTAGCGAGGTAGCCTAAATCATTTCTTAAACTTGGACTTAAACCAACAATCCAATCTTTCTCAACTACATGATGTACATAATTATAATCATCATTGTGCGGAGTAAATTGGACAATATGTTTACACGCTTTATTCAAGAAATCATATATAAACTTTTTACATGATAAGAGATCTTTCTTTGGCCACTGTGGAATGTATACTCGGCAGCCCTTTTCACATTGGTAAGCAGCTGTACGCCTCATATTAATAGTCATCACCTCATGATCAAAAGTATAGACACAGTTGCTATAAACAAGTTGAGTGACACCCACTTCCCAATTTCCATTTAGCTGTTGTACATGATCAATGGGAGTAGAAAAGAGTGCGGCTCGATTACTAGTAAATCTCTTTGTAGCCGCATTGCTAAGCAAAATATGATAAAACGACATTTTTATATTGCTAATCTGCAACTTTGCATAACATCATGAAGACTTGGATTTTGGACTCTCTACAATATATCAGAGTTGATCGTGATGGAAACGTACATTTCAAAAATTCTCATGGTCATACATCAAGAGGAATTACATTAACATGGCGACAATTTGTCAACCTCAATGATATCATGAGGGATTTGGAATATTTTGAAACATTAAGATTCATCTCCTTGGGTGATCAAGTTTGGCTTCAACATTACAGAAATGAAATTCAAATCTGCCATTCTCATTCCGCAAACTGTTTCTCATTTCGCAAATACAATTGGGAGAAGTATAGAAGATACATACATCGCTCCATCATGACATTTATTCGTCGTGAGTTCATCGCCCTACTATGCAAATCTTAATGAGACATGACTACCACACATCATGAGTTGGAAATTAGATTCCCTACAACGTATTGAAACGGATCATGATCGAAACGTCTATTTCAAAGATTCAACTGGAAATGTGAGAAGAGAGTTTGCTTTATCTTATCGTCATTTTCAATCTCTACATCATATCATGAAGGACTTGAAATACTTCTATATGAAAAGACATTCACGTATTGGAAATCGCATCTGGCTGCGTGTCAACAATCGGCGAATTCAACTCTATCATTCCCAACTTCATACTAACTTCACATTTCATCAAGGTAGTTGGGAAAAGTATAAAAGGAAGGTACATCGCTCAATTTACTCATTCTTTCATCATGAAGCGCCATCGCTACACCATCGTCAACATTCTCCGTCGCTTCAGACTCTACACCAAAATCGATCTCACAACATTACACCAACACCTTCCAAACAGCAAGTATTACCCGGGCCGTCCTCAAATGTTAGTGGTGAAGATGAACAATTCACGAAATCTTCAACTCTTCCCAAATGGGACTGTACAGATTCTCGGAGCCCTTTCTCATTCATCGGCGCAGTCAATGCGCTTAGAGCTACAAAGACTACTACGTCGGATATGGAAGAGGGAGAGGTGTGTGATGTCGAATCTGACTGTGGACAATATGGTGATCTCTACTCAATTGAGTGACAGTGTATCATTTTTGAAGATTCGTACCAGCAGTTACAGTTTGTGTTATGAACCCGAACTTTTTCCTGCAGCTCTCATTAGTTGTTGGTTACCTGTGCATGTGGCAATCTTTCATAATAGTAAAGTGATCATTACTGGACTAAAATCTCATGTACAAGCAAATATGATCCTAGACTATCTCATTGAGTATGTACGTACCCAGCGGATTGTAAAATAAAAAACAATTTTTCCAACATGATGTTTTTATTTCAAATCATGATAGAACTTACAAATCATTTTTTCATTAGAGGATGGATTACATGAAAAGTTTTGAATAATAGATGCAAATCGAGATACATGTAAACGTTTTAAGATGAAGTATAGTACAAAAGCACCACACGTTGATGAAAGTGGATGTTGTAGTATGCGTTCATTTCGCTGATATTGACGCGTATGTTTTCTCAACCACTGCTGTGTTGGTATATTTGGAGGTTGAGCAAGAGAGTCAAATAGTTCACCACGTCGGTCTTCTCCAATAAAGATCGCTTTCCAATGCTCACCGCCTAAATTCTGTGAATGAGTGTTTAGCACAATAAAGATGGGATAGTGATTTACTGCAGGTGGTAAGGTATCGAGTGAATAGACATTATCGAAAGCTTTCAACGTCGCTTCGTCTGCATTACGCTGCACTTTAGTCTTAATATCGTCAGCAGTCAACCAACTCATTAACGATTATACTGAAGAATCACGTCACGATACTTTGTAATTTCAATATTTGAATCGAAGACTGCATAAATTAATACATTGATCGTCTCAGGTAGTGTTCTTTTGAACGTCAAATCCAAACGAATATTATGAGGCACGTTCGCTTGACGATATGGTGCACTAATATCGCTGTCAGCAGTCAAATCAAATGCATAAATAGTATATACACTCTTAAACTCTTTCATAGTCAGTCCGTTGGTGTCATCCGTATTGTAAAAGCCAAAAACGTCCATAAAATCAACATAACTGCGCATAAATTGATCCGAAGCAAAATCTGGTTTGTAGGGTGGACCAGGATGACTCACACCATTTACACGTAAAGCAATTTCACTTAACTGATTGTGTTTAAAATTGAAAGGATTCTTCTTTATATTACCATTAAATGCATCATTTTCAACCATTGCCACCATGAGGAGCTTCGGTGCTTCCGATGGAAAGAGGCCATCTTTCATGAAACTCTTTTGATCTTTCGGAATTGTAAAGGTGAGAAGCTTTGTATGCTGAACGGGGTAAATGACATTTTGGCGGTTAAGGCCTTCAGCATGCCCTCTAATGACACTTGGATTCGGTACTACTCGACGAATGTAAAGTGCAATATCTTCCACATGAATTCTAAAATTGTCAACTTTAGCAAATGCATTCAGCGCAAATTCAGGCTTATTCAATGTCAGCTTGAGTCGCATGCTGGTATTACACAGTAAAAACTTTGACTGTCTAAAGAAGTCTAAATTCAGCGGACCATATAGCTGACATACTCTACTATCTTTAATCATAGCAGATCGCTTTACAAAGCCACTGTTTGTTTCAACATCAAATTTTCCTGCTTCATCTCTGTACCATCCCATGGCTTCCATATGACTTTTTTGTGCTGCTGGATGAAACTGTGATACATGATTGAAATATGATTTATAGGGATAATCGCTTTGACCACCTTCCACCTGCTGCTCTCCAATCGTTAGAGAAACATCACGAAGTAATGTAGTCAATGGTAAATTGTTCAGTCCAACTTTATGTGCATCGTCAATAGCAGTTCCATCTGCTTGCTGAATTCTAAACCTCAAATCAAGCATCGCATAACTCAAATCTATGTAGTCATCACTACCACCAGGAATAACAAATTCAATGGGGCCAGCATTCTCAGCTGTTCGAGGATGATAATCTACAATACTTGAACTAAGAATATCTGTCTGTATGGCTTGTTGATCGAACAAACAAAAACCGGAAGTTTTACACTCCATGATTAGAAGTTATAGCAGCGTCGTCGTTTAGCGCCTGATGAATGATTAGAGCCTCTGCGACGTTTGCGTGAATGCCTTTTGACTGAAGATCGCACCTTACCAGCTCCGCGATGTTTCCTCCTTCCTTTTTTCATTCGTTTAGGTGATTTCTTTCCTTGAGTAACACCAGCAATGGTCTGCTTCAATGTTTTTAAACCGCGTTCCTTCCCACGATTCAACAAACTGCTCTTAAAACTTCTACCTCTGGAAAGATCACTAGCAACATCACCAGCAAAGCCAACGGCATTACTTAAAACATTTCGTTTCAAAGATCTACCGACATTGGATATGAGAGGTGCTACAACAGATTTCAGTGCACCAAGTATGCTACCTCCACGTTGGCGGCGAGCGCCGATGTAAATTTGTCCTCCGCCACTTACATAGGAGGGTCGTGAATAAAATGAGGCAGTTGGATTCATAGCTCAAACCCTAAACATTGTTAGTTGCAACTTTGCATGAATCACTGTCGATCACTTAGATGAAAGATGTCGGCACGACGCATCCAAGAGTTCATACTTGAAGGATAACCAGCCCATTTAACAAGACACCATTCTTCACCTTGCCGTTTTTTACATCGAATGATTTTCTCTACCAAATATGTTTCACTTTCAGTGACTACCTCAATCTCATCGCGGTAAAAGCTACCCTCAATTTCTTCATTATCGTAATCTTTCAACTTGTAGGTGGTCGGAGAGTCTTTTTGATTAATCCTTGATACTGTAAATACCTCCTCTGTCCAATTCGGGAGGTACCCTTTAGCAAAAACACTTTTCACTTTTGAGATACGAACTTTATCGCCAATTTTCACATCACTTTTCACATGAGTGCGTTTACGTTGGAATGATTCGCGCACTTTATCTACATTGTCAGCATTTACATCTACTGGTCTGACTCCAATAGAACGATGGATAGAGTGATTGTAAGCATGGAGTGTATCTTGTAGAACCTTTGTCCAATTTTGTGTCAAGTTGGCAGTAAAATGTCGCCACAAGCGATTTTTTAATGTGCGATTAAAACGTTCAACGAGTGCAGCTTTATAAGCGCTCTTTACACTAAACAACTCAATGTCATGCCTCTCAAATAATCTTGTCACATGCTGATTTTCAAACTCTTTTCCTTGATCACTCTGAATTCTTTTTGGAATGCGACCTTCTCGAAAAATTGTTTGGAATGCTTTTGCTACTCCTTTCCCTTCTTTAGTTTTTAAAGGTTGAGCCCACGCATAACGCGAGAAAATATCAATGACGGTTAAAATAAAATTATTGCCCGAGTTATGTTTTGAAATGGTGAAATGGAGGCAACATCACACAAATCTGCTTGCCACTGTTCATCGATGTCATGAACAATATAATGGCGGGTGCGATACTTCTTTTTCGCTTGTTTGTGGAGTGTATAGGTAGCCTGACCCTTTAACCATCGTTTCACTTGTGATTGTGGAAGACCACTCGCTTTTGATAATTTCTTGATAGATGCAAATCCTGCCGGATGTTTTACATCATAATAGATTGACTTCAAACGTTCAGTCGATGACGACTGACTCTTTTTCCTCCTTCTCATCTTTTTGTTTTCTTGCCTTTCTACATTTACAACAACTGCAGCATTTAGCTTTAGCGGTTTTACGATCGTGTTCACATTGCTTAGGGGTTTCATTATGAGAGCTGGCGCAGCAAGTGCAAGTGACAACGACATTCACCTCTGGCGGCTCATTACATGGCAAGCAACACATCTGCTTCATATTAATAGTCTGAGAACATGTATTTCCTGGGAGGAGCTGTTTTACGTTTTCCTTTTACCAGTTTTAGTGGCGATGTAGATCTACGTCGAGTTCTTCCTCTTGTTTGCTTAGTGAGTGTGGGAGGGGATGTAGCAGGTGACGCCTTAAACCAATTTGTTGGCATTTTCATCGTCTGAAGCATTGGAGTAGTAGCCACTGTTGAATCAAGTTCTTTCAATGTCTCATTATTCAAAGCAAATTTTGGCACATTATGCTTTTTCAATAGTTTAAGAAAGTATGACCAACCAGGTGGAACATATCCCTGACGGCGCTTTCTACGTGTCGCATACTGAATCAAGTCTTCATAACGTGAAGCATCAATCACTTTATTTTCATCTGTAATGATTTCTCCTCTATCATTTACATTGAGATGGGGCTCAATACTATTGAAAAGAGATATGGCATGTGCGCGAGATGCTAAAGGTGTAGCAGTCGATACAGAGTCACGCATCTTATTCTTCAAGTTTTTCAATTGCTCAACAGTTTCCGATTGTAATAATACAGCACGATGTGGATCTTTGATGTGAACATTTTGCTGATAATCTATTTCTTTCCTATACATTTGATTTGCAAGAGGTTGCTTTACTTGCTGCATGGCAGTCAATTGTACATATTCATCCTGAGGAATAACAATCATGCGAGAATAAGAACTCATAGTTTGTAGATAATCATGGGAGTTTTCAAAATATCACTTCGAAATCTAAATTCTTCCGGACACTCTTGCGTAAAGTCAATGAATAAGTAACCGTATGGTTTTTCAGTAGCTGCTTGAAAAATTTCAATTAAGGCTTTTGATCCTCTGGGTGCAACTTGTCGCGCTAAAATTTCAAATTGACTTTTATCTCGCGGATTCTTGAAAATAGCATAATAGTGTGTATTCAGGTTTCGTGTACGAGCTTCTTTTCCATCAGGAAATAAATTTTGTGTAATATAGATGATAAAACACCTTTTATGGTGTGCTGCGCGAGTGAACATATCTGTAACATCTTTTGAATTCTTACTTTCTTTTAACAAATCATCCAATACAACAACATCATTAGACTGAAGTTTATCCACTGGAATAATTCCTTCATGTCGAATAAAGTTGCGACTTTGCAATTCCTGAAACAGCGACGGTTGATAAATACCATAACACCAAATCACTCGATTGATAGGTTCCTTAAACAACTCCCTTCTTTTATCCAATAAATTCAGCGTGAAAACAGTTTTACCTGCATGAGATGGACCTGATACAGTCAGAACTTTATCACATTGAAGTCTGAAATCCATTTTATTACTTTGAGACTCAACATTTGCATAATTAACGCTTAGAGCCAAAGATATTTCCCAATAGGTTGCCCACGGCAGGAGCTATCATTGGAAGTATTGCTGAAAGGAAACCGCCCTTTTGTGTTAGAGTTTTCCTCTTTCTTTGAAGGGCGACTTTAGGATTGGAGATGAAACGCAATTTCGTAGCATATCGCTTAAGTAACTTTCGTTGTTTTGGCGCTAATTTCTTCGTCCTCAACTTCCTCACATGAGAAATAATTTCACAAATGAATTTATCGTTAGCATGTCGTATAGCATTGTATCGCTGATTTGCTTTCATTCGTCGGAGAGCTTGAATGGCTGAAGAAAACTTTTGACTTTTACGTTTCGTCATTTTACGTTTCGCCATTTTCCGTGTTAGTCTTTGCTAAAACCTATCTTTACCACATTTGCATAGGTACTAACTATTGCGACATAAGTGACACTCGAAATGAGCAATGTCACAGTGGTTACATTGGCAAAGTTGAATGCAATTACGTATGAAACAGCGTTGACAAAAAGCATGCTTACATCTCTTGAAGATGCGCTTTTCATTTCCATCCTTTCGCTTACATACATCGCAACACATAGTTTCACCGTTACTGATGTCTATAGCAAGTCTTTTTGAAGATATGAATTTGCTAGCCTTTTCTAAATAATAGACGCATGTACAGAAGGAATATACTTCGAGAGTGAGCAGACATAGCTCGAAAACCAGTTGTGCTACAATCAAGTACCACTGCATTTTCAATTTTTCTTTATGGAAAGTTGAATGTGAATATCTGAAATCGCTTCAATCACTAGACTGCTACCATGATGGTTAAATGCGTTAAGACGTTCAGCAATTTTTATCATATGTCTTTTAAAAAATTCTTCGGGGTGATCTACCACTTCCATTGAATAAGAAGCAAAATGGAAAGAGCGACTTTCCACCTCTTCCTTTCCAAAATGACTAAACTTAATTTTCGCAACTAATCGCGCCATGATAATGCTATCAGAGAATGTATTCATTAACTCTAGAAATAGAGTGCTAGCATCATCGACCACTGCTTCGATGTCGGTCTCATCTTTATGAAAATTTATCACATAATCTTGAACAGCTCCTTTTAAACTTTGCCTATGAAAACGTAATGTTCCGCAGTCGTTTGAGAAAGACATGATCGCCCTT
Source organism: Prostheceraeus crozeri (assembly GCA_907163375.1). NCBI lineage: Eukaryota > Metazoa > Platyhelminthes > Polycladida > Euryleptidae > Prostheceraeus > Prostheceraeus crozeri. The sequence continues at coordinate 10,196 of CAJQUW010015933.1, read as the reverse complement.
TAACTAACCCATCCATTGCATGAAAACAACAACTCTTCTCATAGTAACATTTATTGAATAATGGTAACAAGCATGCATTATAAATCAATGGTTTGAAAGAGATAAAATAGATACAGCTGATAACTATCATACAGCGAGCAATGATAACCATACAGGACTTTGGCAGTGTTGAGGTAAGGAGGAAAGAAGCATTGGTTATGAACGTAGCTACTACAACGAACAGACAAAATAGGAACACACAAATCCTTAAAACGTTTCGTGACTTCATGATAATGTTGATTCACTCTACTATCCCAAGGCGGGAGCAAAATATCATCAATGACTAGATTAGGAAATACTTTCCTCTCCTTACCAGGATTATTACAAAAGATGCGTATAACATTGAAAGCAGCTAACCATCGTTTAAAGTCAATAAGAAGAGCACTTTCACAAGAAAAGCCATAGTCTTGCAAATATTTCAGATTAAGTCCATGAATGTGTTTTCTCGCCCATTGATCAACATTGGGATCGCAGTTGGCATGTTGATGATAGACACTAACAATCTGATATGTCCAATTGTTCATAGCAATAGCACTGAGCTCCTGTACAGGTTCACCCTCACAATCCATAAAAATGATGATAGAAGCCTAAAACGGAAATTTACACATCTAAGGAAACGTTCTATAACATATTACAAAATGAAGAATTACATCGATGCTTTTCACGGCAAAATACACAAATGATATGATGGCAACGAAGAAGTAAAATGTATCTAATAAGACCACGTCTACGACAATCAAAGCACATAAGCGAATTGTCATAGGGTAGAGTTAGGAAAGGACTAGTAATTCTCCTTCTTTGATTTGCGTTTTGATGTAGCATTCTTCTCCGACTTGCGCTTCGTACCACTGCTGTTAAGGATTTGATCAATTATGTCGTCCACGTTGGGTGGTTTCGGAATATATAGGATGGATTCCATATGCATGGAGAGAGAGGCTATTTTATTATCCTTGTGTCGACCATAATATAGCCCATTCACTTTGAAAAGGATATCCCAAGTACCTTCTCCGAGCTCATCACATCTGATGAGTATTGAATGATCTCCATCCTTCTTATAGTAAGTACACCAATGTGATACCGGTAGGCAAATGTGATTACCATCCCAAATCTTTCTATAGGGAGTATCCTTGTCATCTCTCGCCTTCCACTCTTGAGCAAGAGGAGTAGGAATGTCCATATTTAATGTCACGTACTCCTCAATAATATCAAGTTGGTGGCGAATGTACGGACTCACGGGGATCAGTATGTAGTCCCCATACTGATTGTGCATTATCTTGACATCCGTGGAAGGGAGCATTCCCGTTTGGAGTACTACGCTATGATCATCATAACGCAAGGCTTGTTTAAATTTACGCTGTAGCGGTGTAGGATTATGTACCTTGGTTGTTTCTTCCACTGGTCTCAGTTGTAGATGATCTGACCGTAGCGAACCTTGTAACGTTTGACCGCCATTTTGTCCTACTAGTGCAGCAGATGGAGTAGATGCCTGAAAATGAAAAAAGATTGTATTAAGTTTACGTTCAAGGGAGGAGAGGGAGGGAAGTAGCGACTTACCATTTTAGTTGGATAATAGAACAGGGAACTAGAGAGAGAGAGAAAATGTGCGTCCGTCACTCGTGTGATTCAACGATGGAATGATTCTCACTGTGGAAGGCTCGCTATTTATAAAGAAATGCTTGATTCTCATTGGATGATGATCCTCATTGGACAATAACATCACGCTGATTCCAAATCTGAAATCCGTTTTCCAATCCGATGCTTCGTTTTGAAGCTAGAGTCCAAAACGTCCCAAATTCTAACTCTGTCGTTTTTCACCAATGTCCCAAAATCTTAAATGGCGTCTCACATCTAAACGAAGACAGATAGGAACAAGCCAATTCTTTCACTGAATTTGTCTCACTCTTAGCTTTCAAACGAGCTATCGCACGACAAAATCCGTCCACTGGAAACCAAAATCGAAGCAAGCTGTCCAGAGGGGGGGGACGTCAGCCGAAAATTTTTTCTCTGCGATTTCGCTGGAAACATCCTTCCTAACCCAAAATTTCACGTAGATTCCGAATCTGGCCTCCGTTTTCTCATCCGATGCTTCGTTTGGGCGCTACACACCAAAACGTCCCAAATTCTAACTCTGTCGTTTTTTCGAAAAATGTTGAAAATTTTTTCTCTCCGATTGACTTGAAACTCACCATACATATAAAGAATTTCACGCTGATTCCAAATCTGAAATCCGTTTTCCAATCCGATGCTTCGTTTTGAAGCTAGAGCCCAAAACGTCCCAAATTCTAACTCTGTCGTTTTTCACCAATGTCCCAAAATCTTAAATGGCGTCTCACATCTAAACGAAGACAGATAGGAACAAGCCGATTCTTTCACTGAATTTGTCTCACTCTTAGCTTTCAAACGAGCTATCGCACGACAAAATCCGTCCACTGGAAGCCAAAATCGAAGCAAGCTGTCCAGAGGGGGGGGGACGTCAGTGAAAATTTTTTCTCTCCGATTTCGCTGGAAACATCCTTCCTAACCCAAAATTTCACGTAGATTCCGAATCTGGCCTCCGTTTTCTCATCCGATGCTTCGTTTGGGCGCTACACACCAAAACGTCCCAAATTCTAACTCTGTTAAAATTTTGAAGAAAAATTTTTTCTCACCGATTGACTTGAAACTCACCCTACCGATGCAGAATTTCACGCTGAACACGAATCCGACCTCCGTTTTCTCATCCGACCACTCCTTCCACTCGAAACAACCCATTTTACAACCCAACATTCAGCAGATTGCACCAAAAACATCACACACTATAGCCTCAAGACTAATCCTGGCGGTCGTCCAAGTCCACCACGACACTCTATCGTTCCAGAGGGGGGGGGCTCAGACCCGAAGCACCACGGCGGCCGACCACGACACTCTGCCGAGCCAGAGGGGGGGGGACTCAGCGATGGCGGCCATCTTGCGCTATCTGGTGTTTGTCACTTCCTTACTACTTGAATGCATCCATTGCATTAAACTAATTTTAAATGGACAGCTTTCAGTGTCGATCTGTGGAAGCTATTTTCTTTCTAGAATTTTTCAGATGCGTATCATGCACATACTCCTAAGTTTAAGTAGTACGTAGCTAACACCACAGATTCAGACTTTATAAAGTAAGGACATTGCATAGGCCTATTATTAGTGAATGTTGGATGATTATTATCAGTAGCGCAGTGCTATCCGTGTCTGCGAGACTTTCGATGCATACTCTGAAATGATGACCAATAATACACAAATTTATAATAAGCAGCAATCACTCCTAAGTCTTCATTTTTATTTGATTGCTTACCATGCACAGTTTTAGTCAGTCCTTCGCTTCAAAATCGCAGCGATGAATTGAAGCGCAGCTGTGGGCCTCCAACAATCCAACTCATGATCTGTGCAGGCAGAGTGGGCTGTGTGTGTGTGGGGGGGGGTCGGGGTCGCACTTACGTACTAATCTCGATTTTCCCGGTCTTCTCCTAATTCTCTCTGGTCAGATGGTTGTACTTGGCCAAGTCAAAGAGTGAGATAAAACGACATCTTGATGAATGGCACAGAAGCGTTGGCCTGTGCAATCTGCATGCATAAGCTGCTATTCTTGATTGAGGACGATACAGAGTTCATGGTCATTATCTTCAAAATGTGAGTAAGGGTCATGAATTAACATTTGCACCGCTTGATGGCGTAAAAGCCTGCCGTATCAACGTCGCCAATTAATATAGTATTGGCGAACAAAAGTATAAATCAGAGTCTGTAAGTGTCCATAATTTGATCTGTGAGATTCGAGTGATGCTATGCTGTGAAGTGTATACAATCTCATAACCACATTTTTATGAACCATCGTATACATATGTAGGCCTCTAGCACAAAAGTATTTCCGTGTAACTTATGTTATGTGTTTCACTTTCAGATACTTTGTATCTTTGTCTCATTCAATTATCGAAAATACGGACGAAATTTCATCGAACAGCCTGCCAAGAATTCGTTCCAAAGAATTTGCCAAGAACAGATGCAAGAAATTGTTGACATCTCTTCAACTGTACGAGTAAATCTTTTTTTACCTACATGGCCGATAGTGACAGTTCTTTGGAAGATCTGACGGAGTTAGTCAAACTGCCTCCTTCGTTACAAGAGAGGAAGCAGAAACGTAAATTGTATAAAAAGACATGGAAGAGGAAAAATAGGAAAAGGTATAAAAATCAAAGACTTCAAGTGGATTGTGATCAGTTCCTGAAATACAAGCATTCCTCTTCAGAAGAAGAGGGAGATGAATTTGCTCCATTATACGACGATAGGAAATCAAACTTAGATAGCGATGAAAGGTTTCTCGTTGATATGATTGATTCTGCTGAAGTCCAACTGAGTAAACAGGAGGATTCCGAAATGAACGAAGTAGATGTTGGAAGCAGTTCGTCACTTTGGGAGGACCTTGCGCGTTTCGTGCAAAGTAGCAACCTACTGACAACCCAGACAGATGCTTTACTTGAAATATTGAATAATCGCAAAGACGTCATCTGCACAGATTTACCTAGACATTATAGAAATATAATAAAATATATAGAAATTATATAATTATTATATATAAATAAAATAATTAATAATAATTAATAATTATATTATTAATTATATTATATATTATTATATAATAATAATTAATAAAATTAAATATATATAATTATATATTATAATAATTATATATGAATAATTATATATTATTCACACACCCAGACATTCAGTGAAAAAGGATAGTAGAGAAATCTCTGGTCATTCTTACTACTACTTTGGACTAGAAAAGCAATTGAAATTTTACTTATTAAGATTTCCAAAAAAGGATACAGATTGTTTAGACTCATTAGATATAGTGTGGAATTTAGACGGACTGCAGATTTGCAACAGTAAGCGATTGACAAGCTGGCCAATTTTATGTTACATTTCAAACATTCTCCCACGTATCGTCTTTGAAGTTGCCATCACACTTGGTAAAGGAAAACCAACCAATTTAGAGTTCACGAAAGAATTTCTTTCAGAATTGAAATCACTTATGTTATCTGGAATTCAAATTGAAGGAAAGTATTCGGAATACGCATGAAAGCATGCGTAGCGGACGCACCAGCACGCGCTATGATAAAGAATGTTAAGCAGTTCAGTGCCGCTGTATGGATGTGACATGTGCATGAAGGCAGGCACTCATGACGGCAAACGAACTGTTTTTATAGGTACCAATGGATGTATTCCAAGAACTGATGATAACTTCCGGGATCGATCTCAAAAACTTCATCATAATATCGATGGTACTAGCTCTGTTGAGTCACTCCCCATAGATATGATACAGTCATTTCCTCCCGATTTTATGCACCAGGGTGGAGGTACCATGAAAAAGTTATTACTTTGGATATTAAGAGGTCCTAAGAAGAGTGGTAACTCAAAGTATTTGGTGCCGGTGTCTCCTTCAAAAGTAGTCATTTTAGACAATCGAATTAGGTATGTCGATACTTGTATACCAATATTTTTCGGTCGCAGGGTACGCAGCACTGACGAATTGAATTACTACAAGTACAGTGAATTGAGACAAATACTGCTGTACGTGGGGAAAATACTTTTCAAGGATTTGATGGCTTCGAAGGAACAGTATCAAAACTTCATGACCTACTCAGCTGTATGCTGCCCGATGACTGAGTTCAGCTGCTGTCTCCCAGCGTAAGCAGAGGAAATTGTTAGATGATGTAGTTAATGAATTCAATGAAATGTACGGTGATGCCTTCATAACGTATAATGCGCATGTCAATCTACATTTTCATGAAATCGTCAAATGGCATGGTAACCTTGACTCAGTCAGCGCTTACCCTTTCGAAAATCACATGAGATTTTTAAAGAAATATGTGACATCTTCACATACCGCTCTTGTTAGCATGATCAAAGGAATACAACGTCGCCAACGTGTCGAAAAATTGAAGGAAATTGTTAGATCCGATAGCCGGATTTACTTTGTACCGCCTAACAATGTATATATCGACAAAGTTACTCATCGATGTTTCCAGTCAATATCTTACGATGGAAGCAAGATAAAAATGATAGAAAATCTCAGATTAGAGCAAATGTTCACAGATCCAATCGATTATTTTGACATAGGTTGTTATGTTGTCCACTTAAAGTCATGGCGATATATTTACGTTGATGAAAGTGAAGTCACAAACTCAGGAGAGGTATTCAAATACCTCTACAAGATATGCCAGGAATGGATTCTCCAGATTTGGTTAAGGATAAATCTGTGTTTCTGTCATCACTGCATGATGAAGAGGTCTCTTTGATTAGCACATTGTCAAGATGCAAGATATACAGTTTCGCTTAATAGTATTGAACTAGGCTGATTTTTTTCTGATCCTTCTCATTTTCAAATCTTGCTATAAATTTCGAAGTTTCCAAATCAGATGCTTGTTACACAATAGGCCGACAGTAAAGAGATTAAACAGTTTCATATTGAGATCTTATTTCGGTGAAGTTATTATTCAGAAATGTGAGTAGAAGAAAATACTTGTTACGTTGATAGTGGTTATTCAATGCAAATGCAAATCAGGAATACTTTTCAGATCTGTAAGAACAAAGACGAAGAGAATGAACAAAGACAACGCAAGTTCACCGAGGAAGTCGAAACGGAAGAAGAAGAAGGTGACGAATTATGAAAATGTAGGTTTTGTGTCTGAAGATAATGTGACCTGCAGATATTTTCACTTTTTTTCCATGTGTGAAGAGTTTATTTTCTATTAATATATTTATTCATTCTAGTAGGCTATACATGTATGTGTAGTTGATACCAAATTTGCATGTCGAATTTGTTCTAAGTTAGGCAATGCGTACGTACCTACACAACACTACTTGTCAATGACATGCTTATTTTTATGTATTTCAACATTATCTTCTACGTTTTCACATTTTCTAACGAAGAAAAGATAGTGAACCGTTTCCATTTTACTAACTCTTTCAGTGACTGAATCTCTTTTCTTAATCACATCTTCAATAATAAATTTTGTCGAAAAATTGCTTTGAAATCATTATTTAAATCAAGATCAATCTGTTCACGTATGAAATAGCTGTATATGTGTCATGTTGATGACAAAAGTTGCGAACAACTTTTTCTAAGCAATGTTTTTGTATATGTGTGTGCAGCTGAATCGGCGAGACCGGTGAAATACTGAGATTATTATAAATTATAATTCATCCTTTTCTTTTGTGGTCGGGCGTCGAATTTTTTTTATGGAATTTGGAGTTATCTTTATTTAAAGATATGATTTTTTAGAATTGAAAAGATATAAAGCTAAAAATATATCATCTCTTATTTTCTTCGCTGCTTTTAGAGAAAATGGACAGTTTTCTACTTTAAAGTTGATAAGTCCATGTTCATTGTACCTTCAAGCTGGGTCAAAGAAAATCTTGGGGAGAAGTTGGGTCGAGGAGAGAATAATGTCTGTTGGTGGCCAGCACCTGGATGTGAAGATGAGACAAATTCGCGAATAACAATGTTGATCAGTAATTGTTCGGAACCTAACTATGAGCTGTGGAGACCGTATGTCGGGTTGAGATATGATGATTTCCATGATTTCGAAAAGGCGCAGGCAGCTGTTAGAGGATATTTGAAGCAAATGTCCTCCTCCAGCGAAGATACTTCAATCACGAAGAAAGCTTCCTTTAGTAAGTTAACATATTTATCAGTGTCATGCAAACTACTATCTATTAATTGTTCGCTTCATTTTTTTCTCCGATTCACGCTTGTTCTGTGAGATGGCTTCTTTACTACATATAGATGTTTCCCATAATTTTTTCGTGTTTATTCTGTTAATTCTCTTCATTATGTTCCCTACTCAGAAATTTCAACGAAAAAGTACCAGAAATTCTAGATGTGTTAAAAAAAGTCTACCAAACTAAAATAAAGAAATATAATAATACCATTGTACAATTGAAGAAGATGCTTGAGAATGATTATATGTACAGGATAAGATTGTTTAACCGCTAAATTTCTTTCTCTAAGGCTGTGTCAGTTAAAAATATCTGATCATTATGTAATTCTGCTTATTAAACCAGTTTCAATCCGGTTTTGTGTGAGCGAGGGTGGCCGGATGTACCTCATTGTCCTTTGCATCTTTGGCTTTTGGCGCCCATAAAACCGAGTTCCATAACCTCTCTACCGTTCTTCCTGTGTACACACTGTAAAAAAAGTTCTGTAAAAATACATGTACATTCCGTTTTCATAGCTCTTGGCAGACTTCAGTTCCTCCACAGAAGCTACCGACATGCCAACTGCCGAATCCCACACCTAAACTTTTGTCTTTCGACCCGGAGATTAATCGCATCCCCTGCCCATTGATGGGCTGCCGGGAACTGGGGGCCATCCTATTTCCTGCACAATTCATGAGGTTTTGCTAGTGTTTTGTTTTGTACGAGGAGATACCCTTGCTTACCTTCAACCTCGATTTTAAGACATTTTAAGAGTTGTCTGCGGAACATTTTTTATCTATCTCCTAGGCTGACTGCCCTTCACGCGGCTATCGAGCTCAGTGCTACCCTATTTCTAATCTTCTTTCTCTCATTCGACGCCAGCCATCAACCGTTACGCCGCGAGTTGCTTTGGCACCTGGCACTTCAAGACTGGAGTGGGAAACCAAGTAATACAGCGGGATTTGTTGCGGTGCTACGGACCAGACCTGGGGTAGGTGCTATCTCCTCTGTCATCGGTTTGCACTACACAAACTTTCTGAGTTTGGTAAATCTCATCATTTATAAAAACATACCCAAAATTCACTGAGAGTCATTTGCTTTGGCTTACTGGAGTGAGACAGCTACTGAAACAGCCCTCAACGATTCTAGGGCCTAATTATATGTCGGACAATATAGATCGAATATATGCGACGACATCTAAACGGCTTTAGGCTTAATTTACATGTATATACAATCGCACCAAATCACATTACGCAGCCTTGTCAATATAACTATGTTTATTTTATTTAACAAACATCGAACGATATCGACTGCGCTCCTTTTATAAAAAAAGATAGTAACAATGTAACAATGGACAAAAACGAATCTCCTCAATTCTACATATTGCCAAATGGTGAACGGGGGAATTATCGTATGCTAACTCATTTGGTCAATGTGCATCCATCTTATGAGCACTGCGAAAATGAGCCCGACGATGGTAAAAATGATGTGATTAACATTGCTGAATCAAATTAAGTAAGTCTTCAATTAATTTGTGGTACATACATGTATTTAATTCAATCACTAGAACATAGAAAACAGCAACCTTGTGCTAGAATTATGCTTATAAAATTAAACTCAAATGTTTTTTTTTGGGGCCAAGGCTGTTCCACGTGATTTAAACAGAGAGAAAAGTATATAGCACAGAAGATGCTATACGAAATAACTGATTCAAATTCAATAAATACATATAAACCATCAAAGGGCCTAGCACAGACAAAAGAAATGTAGGAAAGCAATGGAGTATTTCAAGGCCATTTCGCATATATCCATGCATGTGCACGCATCTATGCACACATATACGCACGTTTTTGTGTGCAATAACTGTTTATTTGAGGGTAACTGCCGTGAAGATATATTATGCATATATACACTGTATAAGGTGCAAGCAGACACCTACATATAATATAGAAGTGTGTGTGATGACCTTTCGCTTGTAGAAACGTATGCTTTTGTGTGTTAATTATTTACTTGATGATAATGTTTGAAAAAATTAGGAAATTTGTAATCGTTATAATATGTAAATAATGAGAAGCAAAAATAGAATCAAAGAATCGCCTTTGCGTTGCAAAATGGATTAACTAACAATTCAATAAGTGTATAGTAGGTTTTCTAGGTCATTGGTGGTGACTCAAGCATTTGTAGGTGTAAAAGTGGCTAGTCAATAAGTGTAAGTAGACTTCGGAAAGCATTTGTATCTGTCAGCTGTTCATCAAATTGTGTCATTTGACTACAGATTCAATGTACGTCAAATAGTTGGACGTTAATATAGTTGGAACCAGTAAGTATATCTTAATGTACAAATTAAATTCAGAATAAGTTGGCCTGTCAATTGTGCGTTCAGTTGATCTAAAAAATGCGATAAAGATTCTGCGTCTAAACGTGAGATTTGCGTTTTC
>CAJQUW010015932.1:0-14811 GCA_907163375.1 Prostheceraeus crozeri | reverse complement strand
TGTATATTTACAAAAATGCAACCACACAATCTACAAATATTGATGTCCACACGTGGACAAGGAATTTTCGTTCTCCAGTAAAAGAAATAAAATCAGTACTACTATTCAACTTCCTTAAAACAATCGGTTATTAACTATAATATTACAAATTGCATTAACAAAATGTCCACACGTGGAACAAGGAATTTTCGTTCATACGCAGTAAAAGAAAATAAAATCAGCTACTACTATTCAACTTCCTTAAAACAATCGGTTATCTATCTATAATATTACAAATTGCATTAACAAAATGTCCACCACCGTGGACCAAGGAATTTTCGTTCTCCAGTAAAAGAAAATAAAATCAGCTAACCTACTATTCAACTTCCTTAAAACAATCGGTTATTAAACTATAATATTACAAATTGGCATTAACAAAATGTCCACACCGTGGACAAGGAATTTTCGTTCTCCAGTAAAAGAAAATAAAATCAGCTACTACTATTCAATTTCCTTAAAACAATCGGTTATTAACTATAATATTACAAATTGCATTAACAAAATGTCCACACGTGGACAAGGAATTTTCGCTTTTCTCCTGATAGTAAAAGAAAATAAAATCAAGCTACTACTATTCAACTTTCCTTAAAACAATCGGTTAGTAACTATAATATTACAAATTGCATTAACAAAATGTCCACACCGTGGGACAAGGAATTTTCGTTCTCCAGTAAAAGAAATTAAAATCAGCTATACTATTCAACTTCCTTATAAACAATCGGTTATTAACTATAAATATTACAAATTGCATTAACAAAATGTCCCACCACCGTCGACAAGGAATTTTTGTTTCTCCAGTAAAAGAAAATAAAATCAGCTACTACTACTTTTAAGTTCTTTTAAGCTTCTTTCCAAAATCTTTCATATTTCCGAAGGAACACAAATCTTTTAACAATGATAAAATTCGATTTCAAAAAACGCTAAGGGTACATTTAGGTCTACAAATCTTTGGAAAGAAATAGATGCCATCTTACCTAATTTAATTGCAAATGCAAATTTCAGTCCTTGAATAAAGAAATGTTATTAGTTTGCAATAAATGTTGAAAGTATGCCTTATCCTTTTCACACAGTTCAGTAAATAATTCGCGTGTTTTCCCAGGTAGATTTTCATACATTATGTTAATAAACGTTATTTTTCTTTCCCATCACATAAAGAGTATTTAAATTTGCAATGGCTTCAGCAGTCATCTCCTGAAGGCTCAACAAAGTTCTTCTAAGGAATCCACAAATTCATATCGGGTAGATAAAGACGTCGATATAATTGATGATGAAGGTCGTCAATCTTTCCGTCCCTTTCTCTTTCTTTCTTTTCTTTCACGAGTTAAGCGTTTTTCTTTTCTTCTCGTTTTCTTTCCTTTATCAAAAAATGTAGGGTCAAAAATAAATCGGAAATTTCTCCATTTGTTCAATGATGAAAGTGTTTTATTCTTTCCTTCTTATCATTGGAAATATATCGTTTTGAAATTTCTGTTAAATAACTCCGGAAAGTAGCAATAATGTTTGATTGCTCTTCGATAAAACTTCTTGTGTTGACATGGACTGATCACAGCGCAGCAACACACGATACAATGAACAGGACGAGAGAGATAAATGAAAACAGTACAGCTGGCAGATATCTTAACGTCACATTACGGGTGATGCTGACGCACTAACAAGAATTTAAAACAACTCGCCTAACGTACAATTAAAATGTCATTGTTTCACAGGAGTAGTAGCCAGCTGTTTTGTTTTTGTTCTTTTCATACATTGTTTCCTTTCAAATGTTTGGAGTTGGAGGACACAGCTCCTTACACTGAAATGCATTTTATTCTTAAATGCGGGAAGCAGATGTTCTCTACAATTGAGTGTTTATCTGAGTGCAAATTGTAAGAACGCCAGGAGGCGGTCATGATTTGAGCAAGTAAAAAAATGATCATAATCACAAATTTGAGATTCTTAACTTTTATGATTATTCGGTATGTCCTAGAGAACGGTCATGAGTTGAGCAATGAAAAATTTTGTAATTTCTCAAATTTTGATGATTTTGAAAAATTTGGAAAAATTGGGTATTTTTGAAAAAAAACGCCCCAGAAAATCGGAGCGAAGCTCCTCTGGCTTTAGCCGATTTATGAATTTAGGTCTTCATAACCTGAAAAAGGGTTCAAATTCATGAATTTATGTCGTTTTTAAAAATGCCATTTTTTGAAAAAATGGTACTTTTTGAATGGACTAAATTCATGAATTTAGGTCTTAAAAACCTGAAAAAGGGACTAAATTCATAAATTTATGTCGCTTTTAAAAGTACTAATTTTTTTGATTTTATGGTGTCCTGGAACGGTCTTTTATCCATTACTCATAATACATACTAGCTGAGGTCCAGACAGTAGCTTCGGTTTTATGTCCGCGATTTTGAATTTTTCTCATTTCTACAAAAGTGCTAGCCGCATGATATTCCAACAGGGATAACTGAAAAGAGTGGGTCAAACTACATGGATAGCTGTTAACGAAATAATTGAGACTTTCTTAATTTAGCCCCAGAATACAGTTTCGGTTTTTCTGTCCGCCATTTTGTATTTTAGTCATTTTCTTGAAACGGACGAATCGTGCACGTATGATTTTGAACCATGATTTTCGAAATTTTCGTTAGAAATACATGAGAAACCGTCAAGAAATGTAATGGCACACCGTGATAGTGTGACCCTGAGGCCACATGCACATAATGAACCACTTTTAAATTTGCTCTTAAGTATAGACGTTTTTTGAAATCAGTTTCATGTGTGTCTGTCTGTTCAATGTTTCTTCTGAAAACATACTTTCGTTTTGGTTCAGTCATCTTTATATGTGCAGCAGCATTATTAAACCTTTCGAAAAGGATGCATTCTGAGGATTAATGGGTTAGTGGTTCCTATGAGCCGTGGCCAGGAAGTGCTTGGTATTTATGATGGAAAATAAGGCATCTTCAATTATAAAGGTACCTCCAGGCAAAATAAGGAGACCACGCTATTCGAGAATATAATTAGTTGCGGACGCTTCGGACGTTCATCTATTCTCAAGACAGAAAATTCAAAAATATGGACACTTTCACAAGAACAGAGTAAGCTTAAATGTAATTAATACTATGCAGAATGAATATATCGATTTGAAATCAATCATTTCTATCTTTCTATCAAGATTAAGTTACAAAACTCTGCTTTGACGAAATTCGGACAAGTGTCGAGAGGACCTCTACATTTTGTCAATAAATAATTTGTACATTGAAATAATTGAGAGGATTTGTCCACTCTGTGTCATAAAATTGCATAAATTATTATCCTACCCGTGTGCGCCCGTTCACATTTCTGAATTTCCTGTCTTGACAAAGGACGAGTTAGTCCGCCAGTGTAAGAGCGAGTCTCTGCAGTGAACGAGGCCGACAATGAGGCTTTTACAGAATGATGTGCACCCTTTGCCTATACCACGAATCTGCGCGTCTGCCGAGTTCTGCCTCATAAAGTTAGTGCCGTATATAGTGGGTAGAGTGTCGACTCAAAAATATCAGCATACAGTAAAAAACTTTATACCAAAAGATTAAGTTTTTTTACGTAAAAGATTGCGCTCCTACGGTCTAAAAGATGTTTGATCACTTTTTCAGTATAACTAAATTTTTGCAAACTATTCCTGCTAGCCACGTGAACCCAGTATGTAAGTATTAGTATGAAACTGATTGGATATCAAAAGGAATGAGCATTCATTAGCAGATAACTTAATGAAGCGGAAATTAAGCTGATTATCACGGAAATTTCATGAACTGCATTATCATGCAAGTCGTCATGGAGAAGTTGAGATCTGATTGTGTCTCTTGGCTGAAATTTCAAGATTTTTATTTCATTTTCAGCGGCATGATTTCATGATTCACTAAATTTAGGTTTAAATTCCTGAATCTGAGGAGTAATGTTGACCCATTCACATCTTTTAAAGTTAAATGATCATTGTCGTTGATCATGATATTTTGTTCTTTCAGTGGCGAGTTATAGTGTGTAACATGATCACGCTAAAGAAAATGCTTTTATGATAAAAGGCATCCAATTGCTAAATTAACAAGCATTGCCGCTCCAAGATTTCATGACAAGGAGGTTTTGCAAAATACCATTATTCCTTATGCGTTCCAATGAATTCCGTGGTAATTTCTTCAAAAGTATACACATTTGCTTGTCTCAGACGTAGTACATGGGTCTCCCTTTACGGAAATGTATCATGAATAATATCATGATGACAGGACATAAATATGGGTTCATTATTGATGATGCCATGGTGAAAGTTAATGATATTTTGATGATATTGTTGATGATTTTTCTTAGCATTGCAAGATCATGACATTTGTAATGATATTTATATATCACAGTGCAATAATCTCTGAGATTACTGCCTCCATAATAAAGTTTATGCTTTCGAAAGAGTGCATAAACTTCAAGGAGTGCAATGAACAGTCTTTATTGCACTCACTCATTCAAATACATTAGCACATAGAAAGCTTTTTCATCCTCAAAAAACTGCAAATTCTACATGGAAATCTCAAGATTTTTATGGATTGGAAAGATCCAAGTAAATTGGTGGAATTTATCAGTAATTTCTAATTAGTGCAATATATTTCTCCTACTATCCGTAGGCATTATCAAGGAGTAAGTGAATGATTTACAGAATAAAATTTCAAATTCACGTCAAGAGATATATAAAAAAGATACAAAATTTACAAAACTTTGGTAAGAGAAGAGAAGAGAAGGAGCTATGAGGCAGATAGTAAAGGGTTATACAGTACCAGTAGCATTAATAGCAAATTACCTGACAGGAAGAAAAAAGGGAAGAAATAGAATGAAAATTAAAAATCTGATTTTGTGGAATAACAAAGTCAATGAAAGAGGAAATCTCTATAGCTATGAAGTTTGTGCCTTGAGTTGGTCCTTGGTTGTAACTTGTTAGTGTAATAGGCTTCTCTCCAACGAAGGTTGGTTGAATCATTCTCTTGATGTGAATTTCGAATTTTCTTCTGTAAATCATTCACTTACTGCTTGATGATGCATACGGATAGTAGGAGAAATATATTGCACTAATAAGGAATTACTGATAAATTCTACCAATTTACTTGGCTCTTTCCAATCTCTAAAAATAAAATGACTAGCCAAGGAATATTCCCAATTGGAAATCTCAAGAAATAGCGCTGATATCTAGAATCCCAAAATAAATAGAGATAGATTTTTGACAGCCATAAAATTCTTGAGGTCATAGATTCTGAGGATTATGTGAAATGTGAAGTTACTTACGCAACTCGTGCAAAGATATCCATCCAAATTGCATTATTCTCGATCAACAAACTTCACCCTCGCCCTTCGGGCTTGTGCATAGACATGTTGATCTCGAGAAATGCAATAAAGATGGATACTTTTCACTTGTTGCGAAAATATTCTGCTCCTACAAATGTCATGAGCGTAGTGATGATATTTCTTTAATGATTTTATCGTTTAGAAATTAATGTCATTGAGTTAAATTGACAATATTTTGATGAATGTGAAGCATTTATTGAATATAATTGAAGGTGGAGGAATGTTACACGACATTTGTAATATCAATACAATAGAAATTGTATACACATTGGGGATTTAATTGACACATTCTTGCCACCTCACCTAATATACTTACCCTACGATCCATCTGGTTCTTCTTGTCAGACGCGATCAAGGAAAAACACAAATGTTAATCCAGTGGGACACAGATTGCAGTTTTTGAAAAAAATGAAATTTTCTATGTTTTCTCTGAAGCATGACAATGACACATGCACATGACAGGAAATGACATGATATGATTGTGAATGACTCATAGCTAGTTGTGACTAGGATTTCTATGCACAGTTTAGTAGGGACTAACATGTCCTCAAAGATACCTGTTTGAGTGGTGTATATCGAAAAACAGTTGTAGAATGAATTGATTTTATACGACTTGTGTAGAAATGAATTTCAGCTTCAGCCCAGGTGCTTTGCTGTATATATAGGAGTCCATGTCCCTACCAAGGAGATCTACATAGATATCTACTATTGTGTGTAATTGAGCTATGGTGCAATGTCGAAAAAGGAAGACAGTCATGTAACCCACTCTGACGATGAATTACCCTGATATCTGCTTAAAATTCTCACTATATATTTCTCCGGCGAGAAGACAATAGATATGTCAAAGTCATCTACATTCTTGGATCTCATTGTTTAGAAAAATTGTTGCTTGTTGTAGTATGTCCACTATTGTATATGTCCAATATTATATATTGAAAATTTGCATTTGATTGCAACTGTGTGATGCAACCACAATTAATCCATAATTCGAAAGGGAGCTGGAATTAAAACAGAATTAGAAGAATTAGAACAATTAGAATTGTATGGTATTTTGTAGTCAATGAAGTAAAGTCAAGAAATATATTACAGTATTTGCTATCATAATCTGATGCCATTGATCCTGCCATTTGTATTTTGGAATGAAATAATAAGCAAATAAATAAAAGATGGAATACGTTCCGTTGCCAGTTTATATTGCTTATAGGACTTGCACCATATATTTAATAGCTCATGCTTTTGGTGTTGAATGAAAAATACTTATGGACTGTTATAGAAACATTAATATAGAGAGGCAATTTTCTCTGTTTGGACAGCATATACAAAATATGCATGCATGTTTTGTATATTTACATGACTGATTTCATTTTCGTTACTTGATACTCATACACTAAGCACTATTGCTCGCTAGCCAATGATTTCATTGAATCATAAATACACTCCATGCATCAGACGACTTTGCATGTGTTTTGGTATGTAGACCTAGATATAAATTTCTAAATGGCGCAAAAATGAATTATTTGCAGGTTAAAAAATTCTAGCATGAGTAGGTAAATAAATTAGAGCAAATGCAATTCGTGTTCATTTTAATCCATTCAGCAGTTTAGAATTTAGATATTGAAATGCATGCAACAGTGCTTTGCCTGTGAGTCTTGTCGCCACATTGCGTTCGCTGATCAATCTCATGATCTCTGGAAGAGCGTGCAAAGAGGCTGCACCATTTTTCGCGGGTGCTTCACTAACTGCATTGCTAAAATCGAAAGAGAGTGGTCCCTTAGATATTCGACCTATTGCGGTTGGTGAGGTCCTCCGACGCTTGATTGGCAAATGTTTATGCAAAGTGTTTTCATCAACGGTTGGACGACTTTTCGCTAACACACAGTTTGGTGTTTCATGTCCTGGTGGGGTAGAAAAGGTTGTACACAGAATGCGTCACATAATTCATTCTCATTGGGAAGACGAAGACTTCGTGATTTTGAAAATTGACATGGCAAACGCTTTCAACTCGGTTTCCTGTCATTGTGTTTTGGATGAGTGCAACAAGGAAATTCCAGAATTGTTGCCCTGGGTCTCATGGTGCTACAGCCAAAATCCATTGCTCTGGCACCCAACCGGAATGCTTTCGTCGGCCAATGGGGTTCAGCAAGGTGATCCACTCAGGCCACTTTTGTTTGCACTTGGTTTGAACCGCCTTGTTGATTCATTGAAACATATTCCTGGACTAACTCACAATCTCTGGTACTTGGATGACGGTGTTTTATGTGGTGGGATACAATCTATCAAGCAATGCTTATGCATGATACAGGAATCTGAGACATGGTCTGGTCTGCATCTCAACTTACACAAATGTGAACTGTACAGCAAAATAGATCTTTCAAGTTTTCCATCGAATGTGAGAAAGCTGGGTAAACCAAACATGGAGATTCTGGGTTCACCTATAGGTGAGGTTTCCTTCTGTATTGACTATGTCAAGAAGAAACGCTTAGAGGCTGCCAAACTTCTACGTGCTATCGTGCATCTCAAGGATCCTCAAATTTCCTTGAATCTTTTAAGAATATGTGGTGGCTTTTGCAAATTAAATCATGTTGCACGAAGTTGCCAATCAAATTAAATATCTGAACAACTTTCTGAATTTGACACGGACGTCATGCGTTGCTTCGAAGAATCCCTCTGCATTGGTTTAACTGAAGCTTCCCGCTTACAAGTAGAATTAAGTATGAAAGTGGAGGGTTTGGCTTACGATCAGTCAGGAAACACGCATCTGCAGCCTATATTTCATCGATCTCTTCTACCAACTCGCCTAATTTGGATATTCAAGAAGTCATTAATGATTACAATACCAGAGTCAAAGCATCTGACCGTTTGGCTGATGTCAATATCCCAGAGTGCCGATCACAAAGAATTGAGGAAGCCCAAGAAGAAAGACTGCAACAAATGATGTCAAGTACAGCTGAGAAAGCTCGACTGTCAGCAGTATCAAATACTCATTCATCATCCTGGCTTTCAGCTATCCCAAATCCAGGTCTGGATCAACGTCTTGAGCCAAATGAGGTTCATGTGTTGACGAAGCTTCGCTTGGGACTACCGCTGAATTGTAAGTCAACATGTCTCATGTGCCCGGACAAGCAGATGGATGACTTCGGCATTCATGGCACCACATGTATGCGAGGTCCAGATGTGAATCGATGACACAACATTCTTCGCAATAAGATCTATCGTTTTTGTCAGAGGGCAAGATTGAATCCTAAGCAGGAACAGGGATCAAGTGATGATTTGCAAAGACCTGCAGACATTTTAATACCAAACTTGACATTGGGTCAGGCTGCTGCGATCGACATTACTGTGGTACATCCGCTCATTCCGAACTATATTCATGGAGCGAGTACAGCAAGTGATGTATGTCTCGCAGCTGCAGAAAGCCGGAAACATAGAGGCAATGATGATGTGCTAGATTGGGATGGAGATGTGTCCCTGTTGCAGTCACAGCATACGGTGTCTGGTGTGGAGAGGCCACTGCATTTCTTAAACAGCTTGGATGCACTATGGCAGTTCAAAGCAATGAAAAAGTTTTGGTTGTCCACCGTGAGATTCTTGACTGTCTGGGCATTAGTCTTGCCAAATCTGTCGCAAGAGCAATACTTGCCCGCTCCACTCACATTGAGTAGACCTGACTTTTCCTAGATCGGCCATCTTCTTTTCACTTTTCTTTATTAGTTTCGTCTTAGTTTTGTCATTTGTTGATCAAGATCTTAGTATAGCATTCTTTTAGCATGCTCCCATAGGAAACATGTTTTGTTCAATATTTATGTAATATGTACTGATAAATGTTGTTAATTTAAAATAAATAAATAAAAAAAAAGGAAATGGCAAGAATAAATGTGATGAAGACTTACTTTGTACTGTTGAGGCGGTCGTCAATTCAAGGTGGAAACCTTCGGTCATCGTCCTTTCATTTAGTTGAGATAATATTGTTATAGAAAACATAAAAGATTTCCATGTAGGAAGTGGATACAGATCGCCATTTTGTTTCTTGAGCTCTATGAAGAAGCAGTCAAACAGATAGTTAATCTCCATCTTTTGATAGGCAATCCTCATTCAGTGCTCTTGATACCTTACTCTGGTAGTCACGAGCCACTTTCCATTATTCATGCCTTCGCTTGAATCAGTTGAAGTAAAGCGTAACTTTTCTATCGTCTTAATATTGAGTCAGGAATTCTTTCAATTCCTTTCTTATTTGATCGTAACCATTTCTACTGCTTTTCTTCAATGTCAAAGTTAAACAGCTCATCATTGAAGTCCACTACTGCATAGTTGATGACCGTGCTCTTCCTCTCCTATTTCATAAAAGAATAGACTATATTTGACCTATCTTGTGGAACTCTTAGATTTCCATGATCATATACTTATCCATAGACTATGACTTATCGTTGTATTTCTCCGCTGAATTCACTATGATATCTAAGGTATTGTAAAGTTTGTGTTTCATTGAAATATCTAAGTTTGTTATTAAAATGGATATATAGAGCGCAACATATATCTATGGTATTGGATCTCAGATTGGGCATAGGCATATTTCATATCTTCTCGTGGGTTACATATCAGTAACCTAGCTGTCTACTCGCAGTTACACAGAAATCTCCTCGCCTTCGGCTCTGAGATTCTCACCGTGTAACTCCTCGTAGACAGTAGGTTACTGTACATGTAACCCTCTCTGAAGATGAATTGCCCTGATATCTACCTAAAATTCCCACTATATATTTCTCCGGCCAGAAGACAATAGATACGTCAAAGTAGCAATGTTTCATAACATTGGAAAGAAGGCATAGTGCTATGTCATCTGGACAACGTCTCTTGACTCTCATTGCCTAGATAAATTGTTGCTTGTTGTAGTATGTCCACGGCATTGAAAATTTGCATTTGATGGCAGTTGTGTGGTGCAAACACAATTGATCCATCATTCGAAGGGTTGCTGGAATCAAAACAATTATTAGAATTAGAAACTATTTGCGAGACAAATTCTATTATTATATTTGCTATTATGAAATCTGTTGCAATTATAGTCTCCTACAATTTGTTATATTGGGAATGGATATAATCGTATGAAGTTAAGCATGATGGAATGATACGTGGCTCATCTATCACGTTGTTTGATCTCTTCTCTAATAATTAAAGATTGAGATAGTGTTCAGTTACCCAGATGTTATTAGTTACTTATTTAATGAATTGAGCTATCACCATATGATTTATTAATAGCTCATGCTATTTGGGTGTCTTATAGAATCAAAAATACTTTATGCGACTATTGATTATGGACTTATATTCACATTAAATACTCAATAGAGGTCAATATTTCTCTGTTTGTTGGTACAGCATATTTACAAATATGTTCATTGCTCTATTGTAAGTTGATATAGACTTTACATGACTGATTTCATTTTCGTTACTGTGATACTCAGATTAAAGGCTTTATTATTGCCGCTACGCTCAATGATTTCATTAGAATACTATAATAATACACTCCATTGCCATCAGAGACTTTGGCATGTGTTTGTGGTATGTATGACCTAGATATAAATTTCTAATGATGTCACAAAAATGAACTATTTGCAGGTAATTAAAAAATTGTGCATTCTAGTATTTAATAGGTATTTATAATTACTTTACATAAAGTAATTTCATGTTGCAATTTTTAATCGCCATTCAGCAGTTTTAGAATTTTGATATTTCTGGTATGGCATAGTATAATGTGTGATTGAAAACTTACTTTGTGCTTTGTGTGGTCGTCAATTCAAGGTGGAAACCCTTCGTTTATCGTCTCCTTCGTTTAGTTGAGTATAATGTTGTTATAGAAAAACATAACAACATAGTTTTCCATGGTAGGAAGTAGATACAAGATCGCCATTGCTTTGTTTCTTGGGAGCTCTATGAAGAAACAGTCATCAGATAGTTTATCTCATCATTTGATAGGTTTTTCCTCATTCAGTGGCTCTTGATAACCTTACATGATAGTCAACGAGCCACTTGTCCCCATTATTCATGCCTTCGCTTGAATCAATTGAAGTAAAGCGTAACTTTTCTATCGTCTTATTGTTGAGTTAGGACTTCTTTCAATTCCTTTCTTATTTGATCGTAGCCTTTTTTCTACTGCTTTTCT
This sequence comes from Prostheceraeus crozeri, assembly GCA_907163375.1. NCBI lineage: Eukaryota > Metazoa > Platyhelminthes > Polycladida > Euryleptidae > Prostheceraeus > Prostheceraeus crozeri. The sequence continues at coordinate 3,285 of CAJQUW010015932.1, read as the reverse complement.
TCAATGACAAAGTTAAACAGCTTATCATCAAAGTCCACTACTGCATAGTTGATGACCGTGCTCTTCCTCTCCTATTTCATAGAAGAATGTGTCATTATTATGTAGATTCTGCATTGTTACATGCAAAATCTACATAATAATGATATTGTCCTAAGCTGTATTTCTATGGGAAAATACCGTGAAACAATGCAGAAAAAAGCGTGAGTCATTTGACTTTTAGATATTGAGTCATAGATATATTCATGCAAATAATATTCAATGAGAAAATATCGTGTTGTTTCAGCGCATTGATATGATAAGTTTTGAGGAAACTATCATGGAAAAGCTTTGGACAATAGAATCAAGGTGTTTAAATATTATTTTTTAAATATAAAAAAGTGTTACTTTGAATAGAATATATTTGACCTATCTTGTGGAACTCTTAGATTTCCATGATCATATACTTATCTTTGTATTTCTCCGCTGAATTCAAATTCAAATATTTCTCCGCTGAAGTCACTATGATATCTAAGGTATTGTAAAGTTTGTGTTTCATTGAAATATCTAAGCTTATTATAAAAATGGATCTATAGAGCTCAACATAGATCTGTGTTATTGGATCTGAGATTGGGCGTAGGCATATTCTAAATCTTCTCGTGGGTTGCATATCAGTAACCTAGCTGTCTACACAGAAATCTCACCGTGTAACTCCGAGTAGACAGTAGGTTACTGTACATGTATCCCGTAATGATGATATCTGTATCTATGAATGTGAAAGATCAAACCAAGGAGGTCTGAATATCTATAATTGTACGCAATTACTAGTATATCTAGAATTTGGAGGGGGGGGGAGTGGGGGGGGTGTTCGCAAACAATCACCTCATATCCTACATGTGGTGTTCTAGCCATTTGCTGCCCATGTTTCATTTTTTCCGCAATTACGCACTAATAGTATATCACTAGCTTTTTTCCGGGGCAACCAACTGTAGGGACAATTTTACAGGCTGCTTGCGCGCCGCTCAAGTGTCCTTCGATTGTGGCTCTCAAAAAATCCTATGCTAATGTTATATTAAGTATTAGAATAATTAGTGGACTAAGCTCCTTGATATGCCTTTTTTATAACTTTTACTTCCTTCTACGTGATGTTGTTGTGTTTTGAGTTTGAACTAGATATCTAATAAAAAAAACAAAGGGGGGTCAAAAAATAAAAAAACTTTTCATTTTTTTATTAAAATGAACTCAAATCAACATATGGATTTAAGTCTACTTGTAAATGCAGTACGATGTTCAATGTGTATATCAGCATATTCGGAACATTCATCTATGAAATTAACGTCCACGTCAGTGTAAGGATCTCATCAAGTCTGTTTGTATACTAAGCTCATGAGAATTTGAACCTCTCCAAAAATAAACTTGATAAATTTCACGCGTAAGTACAAGTATGACTTGTTTCCTTTCTGCTTATCACGCATCTGCTATCATCCCGAAATGTGTCCTTGGATATTTTATGCAATCCTAAACTGACTTTAAAACGCTTTATGCGTTATAGAACAAGAACCGCATGCGCTGCCGAAGACAATAACGTTGATTCAGCAGAAGAGCGTCAACATGTTGTGAAAAGATTAATAGTGATATTTTCGGGTTTTTCTAGGTATTGTTAAGTTTTTACGGGCGTCCTGAAGTACTTTATGACGTTCTCATTTTTTGCGATGCTATCAACGAGTTACGGTCAAAAAATGTTTTCGTGCTAGTCATAGAGTAAGTACACTGTATAACAGGTAGAGTGGTAATCCGCATATATTAAATCCCCAAAATGAATCTTGGGGATACAGGTAGGGTATTGTCAAAGAAAAGCAAGATAGAGATTTATGAGTTTTGTAGTATTTACAAGGAAGTTGACTGTATCATGCAAAAGAGAAGGAAATGATTCATTTTTACAGATGTCGTTTGTCTGGACGCCTTGGTGCGGATATGTTTGTTAAATTAGAAATCGATGACTGTATTGGCTATTGTTGAATCAAGAGATCTTGCTAGCGAAGATATATTCATAAGGCAACCTGCCACTGTACAGTAAACTAACGGAATCAAGGACATGTTGCAATTAACTTTGAAATTGTAAATGGGACAATCAATTTCATACTTCAAGAAATGGAAACACTGATTTAGAGTGTCACCACATATGTTGGTGAAAATTGAAATAAAAATGAAATTTCGCAAGAAAGCAACAATAATGATCTCGACTTTTTCAACGACTCCATTATAATGGCTGATGAAATTCCTCGCAAATGAGCTAAATTTGTTCGTTAGGTGCTTATTAGCAATTATCATTCCTCATGATATCAATTGTTTATATAATATAAAAGGGGTCACGTCGGTGAGCATAAAAATTGCTAATTTTGATTTTCTAAACTGGAAATTAATTTCTTGGGAAGAGAAAGTAATATCAGCAAAAACGGTAATCTTTTTATTAAAATTTGCACTGTAAATATAATTTTTTGAGTGTAACTTACCTATTTAACTTACTTATGGTTGGAGGAACTGTGTTATCTGCGAAGACCGGGCCTCACGAGAATGAAAAGGTGAGAGCGTTCGTCTCAGAAATCTTTATCAAAAGTTTAAGGCTGCATTTGGTCGTCGAACTTTAAATACTGGGGATTGATATATATATACATAGTCGATCATATCACAAAAACATGCACTGAATGAGCAGGAACATACTAATCAAGAAATTATATAAAATAACTTTAAAGAGGAAATGGGTTCTTTCCATTTGCTGGTTCAGAATGACGCATTTCAATCATAAAATATGCCGCTAAAAAAAACAATTAAAAACATGACATTCAGCAAGAATCACAACATTTCTTGAAGGACTTGCAATGCTTGCATTATATCAGTTCATGAAATTTCTTAATCATGCTCATTTCTGTTAATTACGGATGCTTGTTAGCAAGTATTCATTCCTTTTGTTATCCAAGCTTGTCATACTAATACAAAAGTTCATTGTTCGGTATCGTATGTAACATACTAAGGAATACTTTGCAAAATGTTAGCTTTTTTTTAAAAACTGCTTAAATAATTTTTTTTACTGGCAGAAATGTTCCTGCCACAAAAAACTGAATTCCACAAAAAAGTAGATGATTTCGTTACAAAAAATATTCATTGCTATGCGGATGGTTTTGAGTCGAATGTACCTTCAATATCTTGATCTATGACTCAGCACAAAAAGATTGAGAGAGGTGTCAGTTGTGATAAAAATTACATTCGGCACATGATAGGAGGGCAGTAATATATTTTTGGACGGCCAAG